>JASSUY010047358.1:0-13269 GCA_032466535.1 Forpus xanthops
GGCATGGTGGCCCGGCCCCCGCTGGTGCCAGCGCAGCCGCCCCGCCTTGGGCCCCCGCAGCAGGGCCCGGCGCTGGCCCCACACATGGGCATGGCCCCGGCACAGCCCCACGTGCTGGCAGCCCCCCACGGCGTGCAGGTGGCTCTGGCGACTCAGCAGCAGCAGGGCCAACAGCAAGTGCTGGTGCAGAAGCCCATGGCTGGGGTGCAGACACCTGCCCTGGGAATGAAGCCCCCCCAGCTCGTCATGCAGCAGCAGTTGGCCAACAGCTTCTTCCCAGACACAGGTAGGGGCTCTGGGGGATGGGGGTGGCCCCTTTTGGGTGGATTTGGGCTTGGAAAGGACCCTAAGATCATCCAGTTCCTGCCCTCTACTGTCTGGGCAGGGAAAACCTCACATTGAACCATGTCACCCAAGGCTCTGTTCAACCTGGCCTTGAGCACTGCCAGGGATAGGGCAGCCGCAGCTTCTTCATTCAACCCGTTCCAGTGTCCCACCACCCTCACAGGGGAAAATGCCTGCCTTAAATCCAGCCTGAGCTTCCCCTCTTTGACTTTAAAACCATCACTCTTTGTGGCAGACCTGGACAAATTTGCAGCCGAGGACATCATGGACCCCATTGCCAAGGCCAAGATGGTGGCACTGAAGGGCATCAAGAAAGTGATGGCTCAGGGCAGCATCGGGGTGGCCCCGGGCATGAACAGGTATGGAGCAGGGCAGGCAGTGGGGCACACTCTGGGTGGGCAGAGGGTCATCTCTCACCTCTCTGTCCCCCCCAAAGGCAACAGGTTTCTCTGCTGGCCCAGCGGCTCTCGGGAGGCCCATCTGTCTCTGAGATGCAGAATCACTTGCTGGCAGGGAGCGGACAAGTGAGTGGGGTTCCCGGGGAGGGGGGCCCTGCTTTGGTGCTGAGGCAGGAGCTGCACTGGGGTCAGGGTTTGCTGTCCCCAGTGTCCCCAACCCTCCCTTCTCTGGCAGGAGCGGAGCGGTGCAGACCCAGCCCAGGCTCGCCCCAACCCACCCACCTTCGCGCAGGGCGTCATCAGTGAGTACTGCTTTGGCTAGCACTGCTGGGTCTCATCCTGCCCACAGGAGCTGGGCCGGCTCTGGGGTGCTCCTCTCTGACCCCAGCCCTTTCCCTGCTCCCGCAGACGAGGCAGACCAGCGGCAGTACGAGGAGTGGCTGTTCCACACACAGCAGCTCCTGCAGATGCAGCTGAAGGTGCTGGAGGAGCAGATCGGGGCGCACCGCAAGTCGCGCAAAGCCCTGTGTGCCAAGCAGCGCACAGCCAAGAAAGCCGGGCGCGAGTTCCCCGAGGCCGATGCTGAGAAGCTGAAGCTGGTGACAGAGCAGCAGAGCAAGATCCAGAAGCAGCTGGACCAGGTAGGATCCTGCGTTTGAGCAGGACACCGCATCCTTAGTACTAATGCCCCGCCATCCCCCGTGCTAACCCTGTGCTGTGCCCGGCAGGTTCGGAAGCAGCAGAAGGAGCACACCAACCTCATGGCCGAGTACCGCAACAAGCAGCAGCAGCAGCAGCACCAGGCTTCAGCCGTGATGGCCCTGAGCCCCTCGCAGAGCCCCCGTCTCATATCCAAGCTCCCCGGGCAGCTGCTCTCGGCACACGGCGTCCAGCAGGCGGTGGGGACCGTGGTGGGTGCCCAAGGCCTCAGCCAGCAGCCAGGGCAGCCAGGGGGGCTGCGGCTGCCCCAGGGCGGCGTGTCCATGGCTGTGCAGCAGGGCCTGTCCTTCATGGGCCAGCAAGGCATGGGGAGCACTACGGTGCCCAGCACCTCAAACACATTCTTCACTGGGAACCCCGCACTGCGTGGGCTGGGCGCAGACTCCCGCCTCATGCAGGAGAGGCAGCTCCAGAGAATGCAGCTGGCCCAGAAGCTGCAGCAGCAGCAGAACATGCTGGGACAAGTGTCACTGCAGCAGCAACAGCAGCAGCCGGGTGTGATGGCACAAGCGTCAATGCAGCAGCAGGGCGTTATGGCACAGGCGTCCATGCAGCAGCCGGGAGTGATGGGACAGGCAGGCATGCAGCAGCAGAGTGTCATGGGCCAGGTGTCAATGCAGCAAGCGGGTGTCATGGCACAGACCTCAATGCAGCCACAGGGCATGATGGCCCAGACGTCGATGCAACAGGCGGGTGTCATGGGACAAGCTTCAATGCAACAGCCAGGTGTGATGGCACAGACATCCCTGCAGCAGCCTGGCATCATGGGACAAGCATCCATGCAGCAGCCCAGCATGATGGCACAGGCATCCATGCAGCAGCCCGGCGTCATGGGACAAGCAGCCATGGTGGGGCAGCCCGGCCTGCTGGGCCAGCAGCAGCCCGCCCCAGCCCCACAGCCAGGCACGGTGGGGCAGCCCATGGTGCCGAAGCAGCCGGGGCTCATGGGCAGCCAGCAGAGCCTGTTGGTGCAGCAGCTCTCCCCACAGCAGCAGCCAGGCTTGCTGGGCCACACGCAGGCAGCGGGGCTGCAGCACCAGACGGTGCTGGGGCAGCCTCAGCGCCAGGTCCTGCTGGCCCCGCACCAGCAGCGGGTGCTGAGCTCTCCCCAAGTGGCCCCGCAGGCTCCAGGGATGCTGAGCCACCGGCTCGTGCTGTCCCAGCAGCTGGGGCAGGCGCGGGCGCTGCTGGCCCCGCAGCAGCAGCAGAACTCGGGTCTCCTGGGGCTGGGCCAGGGGCAACCCTCGATCCAGCACTTTCCGCAGCACGGCGCGGGGGGCCAGGCCCCTTCCGTGCTGCACCTGAGTCAGGGAATGCAGCCGGCCCCGGCGGTCCTGGCTGCGAAGGAGCAGCCTGGAGGGGTGGACGGCAGTGCCCTGCCCGCCGAGGGCAGCGAGAGCGCAGCACAGCTGCACGGGGAGCAGCAGGGAGCCCTCGGTGCGCCGGCGCTGGGCACCCCTGAGCCCCCGGCCCCCAAACACCAGGCTGAGCTGGGGCAGGGCCAGCAGCTGCTCTTGGCCTCGCCGCAGCCAGCGCTGCGGGCAGGCTCCATGCAGCCGGGCACCCTGCTCGCCGCACCGCTGCAGAGCCCCGGCACTGCCCACCCCGAGCATGGGGACGGTGCTGGGGTGCTGGAGCCACCGCTGGGCTGCGGGACGGGCCCGGCGCAGGGCTTGGTGCTGCCACGGGTGCCGGAGCAGCCGGGCAAGGGGCAACCGCGGCTCCAGAGCCCCGTGCAGCACAAAGCGGCGCCGGCAACGGGCTCGGCTGCGCTGCCCCCGGGGCTGCTGGGGCAGGTGCCAGGGCCCATGATGGGGCAGATCCGGGCTCAGCTCCAGGGGGTCCTGGCCAAGAACCCACAGCTGCGGCACTTGACGCCGCAGCAGCAGCAGCAGCTCCAGGCGCTCCTGGTGCAGCGGCACCAGCAGAACCTGCTGCAGCAGAGCCAGGCGCTCCGGACCCCCGGCCCCTTCCCCGGGCAGGCCCCGGAATACGGCTCTGCCACCCGGCAGCCCCCCCGCCCGCCAGGACCCCTCTTCCAGCCCCGGCCGGCTGCTCCGGCGGAGGCTCAGCCCGGCTTCGAGCAGGGCCGGGCACTGCCAGGGCAGCCCCCCCAGCAGCCGCTGGCAGAGCTGGTGCAGGCAGCACTGGCTGCCCGCGGCCCCCAGCCCGGCCTCGTGCGGCTCCCCACCCTGCCGGCCCCCTCGCCCCTGGGCTGCACCCCCCAGCACCTCGTCAGCACTGAGCAGAGCCCTCAAGAGCCAAAGAAGATGTCTCCAGGGGTCCCACCCTTGGCCCCCAGCCCCGCGGCACCCACTGAGCAGGGGTCGGCACCGAGCGGCACTGATCCACAGCATGGCCCCTGGGACCCAGAGGCACCTGGAGCAGACCCCACTGAGACCCACATCAATGGGGCAGGGCCGGAGGGGGCCCCCGCAGCAGGTGAAGCGTCTGCGGTGCTGGTGAAGCAGGAACCGAAGGAGGAGGCGGTGGCGGTGGCGCAGTGTGAACTGGATGGAGATGAAGCCCCAAAACCGGAGGCTAACAGGGACCCCGCGGCCAGCCAAGCCAACAGCCTCCTGGCCCCGGGCAGCCGCTCTGAGGCCGGGCACCTCCTGCTGCAGAAGCTGCTGCGGGCCAAGAACGTGCAGCTCTCGGCGCAGAGCCCGGGCGAGCTCAATGGGCACACAGAGAACCGGGGCATCGGGATGGAGCCACGGGCACCGCCGGTGCTGCTGGGCCGGGAGGTGAGTGGGAGCCGTGGGGCAGGAGGGGCTGGTGGCTGTGGGGCTGCACTCATCCGGTGTTCACTCTGCCTCCGCAGGACCCCTCCATTGCCAGGAAGCCGGCGCCCACCAAGCCCAAGCGGGTGCAGAAGGGCAACGAGCGGGTCCCAGCCTCCCGCAAGAAGCTGCGGAAGGACGAGGGGCTGCGGCCGGGGGAGGCCCTCATGAGGCAGCTGAAGCAGGTATGGCCATAGGGCAGGATGTGGGGAGGGGGCGGCTGCCCCCCTCCCGGCCCCTCCTCACCATCCTGCCCACAGGAGCTGTCCCTGCTGCCGCTGACAGAGCCAACCATCGCAGCCAACTTCAGCCTCTTTGCGCCCTTCGGCAGCAGCCCCATCAATGGCAAAAGCCAACTCCACGGCGCCTTCGGCAGCGCCGTGCTCGACAGCGTGCCCGACTACTACTCCCAGCTGCTCACCAAGGTAAAGGGTTGGGGTTGTGCTGTTGGCCCCCAGCGTGGGGTGCAGCATTACCTCACGGTGCTCACCCCGCTTGTCTCTCCCTGCCCAGAACAACCTCAGCAACCCCCCCACACCACCCTCCTCGCTGCCCCCCACACCACCACCCTCTGTGCAGCAGAAGATGGTGAACGGTGTCACAGCCCCAGAGGAGCTGGGAGAGCAGCCCAAGGATAGCGACCCGGCCTGCGAGCCCCATGGCCACAAAGGTGATGACGAGCACGGTAGGCACAGGAGTGGCACAGACGGCCCCCTGCTTCCTGTCACCCCCTGGTGATACCTGTCCTTTCCGTGTGCAGACACAGCAGCCATGGAGGTGAAGAGCCTGGACCTGCTGGCAGCTCTGCCCACCCCTCCCCACAACCAGACTGAGGACGTCAGGTTGGTCCTGGGTGCCCCCCCCCCGCCATGGGGACCCCTCCATGGTGATGCCTTCCCCTGACGCCTCCCTTCCCACAGGATGGAAAGTGACGACGAGAGCGACTCCCCTGACAGCATCGTCCCGGCCTCGTCCCCCGAGAGCGTCCTGGGCGAGGAGCTGCTGCGCTTCCCCCTGCTCAGTGAGGCCAAGCCCGAGCTGGAGGAGCGGGTGCTGTCCCCCATCATCCCCATCATCCCACGCACCAGTATCCCAGGTGGGCTGCGCTGGGATGGAGGGTGCGTGGAGCAGGGCAGGGGGGCTGTGGTGCACGTGGAGCAGGCAGGAGGGGGTTGGTGGGGAGTGTGGTCCAGGGAGGAGCATTCATGGGATGTACAAGCCACACAGGGGAGGGCTTCTACAGGGCACTCGCATTGAATGGGGGTCTATGCAGTGGGTGGATGGAGCAGGAGGGGCCCCTTGGTGTGGAGGAGCAGGGGAAGACTCCTTGGTGGGCATTGGGGCTGGCCTGCTCTCTGTTCCCACACCCCAGCCTGTCCCACGCGAGGTGATGAGTCCCAGCACTGGTTCTGCAGGGGTGTCTGGTGGGGGGGTTGGGGCTGCGCGGCTCTGACCCCCTTCTCCCCGCTCCAGTGTTCCCCGACACAAAGCCCTATGAGGTCCCGGAGCCCTTCGGAGGTCCCCCTGGGAAGTTGGGTTCCCCATGGGAGAAGGGTAAGAGCAGTGAGGTCTCTGTCATGCTGACGGTGTCTGCGGCAGCCGCCAAGGTGAGTGAGGGGCTGAAGACAGGCAAGATCCTGGGGGTCCCTGCGTGGTGACATCGGGGTCCCAGGCTCACCCCATCCTCCTCTCACCCAGAACCTCAATGGGGTGATGGTGGCCATGGCTGAGCTGCTGAGCGTGAAGATCCCCAGTTCCTATGAGGTGCTGTTCCCTGACGGCGCCGTGCGAGCAGCCGTAGTCGAGGCCAAAAAGGTGGAGACAGACATGGCTGGTGAGCATCTGCCTTATGCCCATTGACTCCCTCGTGTCCCCAGCCCGGGCACCCCATGATGGGCTCCTGCCTTTGTCCCCAGGGGTGCTCGGTGCCAAGGAGAAGGTGGCGTTGGCCGGGAAGGTGCCGGACAGCAGCTCAGAGTGGCTGAAGCAATTCGATGCGGTGCTGCCTGGGTACAGCCTCAAGGGCGAGCTGGATCTCCTGGCACTGCTCAGACAGGTCAGCACAGTGCAGGTGTGCCCCTGGGTACTGGGGTGCCTGCAAGGCTGTGTCTGCATTGGGGTGAAGGAGAGGGTGCTTTGATACCAAGTGTGACCATGTAGAGGGTGTTGAGTGTTCCAGGCTGGTGTGGAAGGGGATGGTGAGGTTTGGGGATCTGCATCCCCAGGCTCTCTGACCTGTGCCCCCTCCCCATGCCACAGGAGAGCCCAGCGCCCGAGAAGACCCTTCACCACTGCTATGTCAACAACGTCTCCAACCTGGATGTGCGGCAGCTTTCGATGATGCCACAGGAGCCCTCTCCTCCACTGTCCCCGTCTGTCCCCTCTCCATCCAGCCCCAGCGAGGCCACCCGGGTCCCTGACCCTGAGGCAGCCCCTGAGGCAGCCCCGGCCCCACTGTCCCCACTGCCCCCAGCCCCATCGCCAGCCCCCCAGGAGGAGGACGGGGCCGCGGGTCTCCACTCGCCACCGCGCTTCAAGCCACGCTCGCGGCCACCCGAGGACGGGGATGAAGCACGGCCGCGGCTCAAGAAGTGGAAGGGGGTGAGATGGAAACGGCTGCGCTTCCTCGTCACCATCCAGAAAGGGGGGGCCAAGCGGGACGGGGACAAGGAGATCGCGGAGTTCATCGACAAGCTGGGCACCACGCTGCGCCCGGAGAAGGTGCCACGGGACCTGCGCAAGTGCTGCTTCTGCCACGAGGAGGGCGATGGCGCCACGGATGGGCCCGCGCGCCTGCTCAACCTCGACCTGGACCTCTGGGTCCACCTCAACTGCGCCCTGTGGTCCACCGAGGTGTACGAGACGCAAGGAGGGGCCCTCATCAACGTGGAGGTGGCACTGCACCGCGGGCTGCTCACCAAGTGCTCCCTGTGCCAGAAAACCGGCGCCACCAACAGCTGCAACCGCATCCGCTGCCCCAGCGTGTACCACTTCGCCTGCGCCATCCGCGCCAAGTGCATGTTCTTCAAGGACAAGACCATGCTGTGCCCCGTGCACAAGCTGAAGGGGCCGTGCGAGCAGGAGCTGAGCAGCTTCACTGTGTTCCGCCGCGTGTACATTGAGCGGGACGAGGTGAAGCAGATCGCCAGCATCATCCAGCGCGGCGAGCGGCTCCACATGTTCCGCGTCGGGGGCTTGGTGTTCCACGCCATCGGGCAGCTCCTGCCGCACCAGATGGCCGATTTCCACAGCGTCACGGCCCTCTACCCCGTGGGCTACGAGGCCACGCGCATCTACTGGAGCCTGCGAACCAACAACCGCCGCTGCTGCTACCGCTGCACCATCTGCGAGAACAACGGCCGCCCCGAGTTTGTGGTGCAGGTCATTGAGCAGGGCCTGGAAGATCTGGTGTTCTCCGACTCCTCGCCACAAGGTAAGGGGCCAGCGGGAGCTGCGGGTGCTGGGCTGCTGCTCTCCTGCATCCCCTGCTTTTCTCCTCCATCTCATCTTCATTCCCTGCCCTCCTCTTCCTGCATCCCCAGCCTTCCTGCTCCATTCCCTGCCTTCTCACCCCCTGCCTTCCTCGTGCATTCTCTGGTCTCCTCCTGCATCCCCTGCCTGCCTCCGTCCCCTGCCTGCCTCCATCCCCTGCCTGCCTCCGTCCCCTACCTGCCTCCGTCCACTTCCTGCCTCTGTCCCCTGCCCTGCTGAGGGCTGAGCTGCGCCAGAACAGGGAGAACATGGCAATGGGAAGACCTGGGGTGCTTGGAGCTGGAGGGGAGTGGGCTGCAGCATTCCCTGGCTCTAAATCTTCCATTCCCCTCTGCAGCTGTCTGGAACCGGATCATAGAGCCAGTGGCGATGATGAGGAAGGAGGCTGACATGCTGCGCCTCTTCCCCGAGTACCTGAAGGGCGAAGAGCTCTTCGGCCTCACAGTGCACGCAGTGCTGCGCATCGCTGAGTCGGTAAGTCCTGCTTGGACTTGGGCAGGGGGGGTTCTCCTCTGCCCTATGGTGGTCACCCCGATTGCGAAGGGGCCCCGTGGCTGCGGTGCCACCACGGTTTCAACGTCCCCTCCCCGTAGCTGCCTGGTGTGGAGAGCTGCCAGAACTACCTGTTCCGCTACGGGCGGCACCCACTGATGGAGCTGCCGCTGATGATCAACCCCACCGGCTGCGCGCGCTCCGAGCCCAAAATCCTCACCCACTACAAGCGGTGAGTTGGGCCGGGAGCCCTGAGGGAGGCAGGATCCCGCGGGATCGCCTGGCTCTGACCCACTCTCACCCCACACCGCCAGGCCCCACACCCTGAACAGCACAAGCATGTCCAAGGCCTACCAGAGCACGTTCACCGGCGAGACCAACACGCCCTACAGCAAACAGTTTGTGCACTCCAAGTCCTCCCAGTACCGGCGCCTGAAGACAGAGTGGAAGAACAACGTGTACCTGGCGCGCTCCCGCATCCAGGGGCTGGGGCTCTACGCGGCCAAGGACATCGAGAAGCACACCATGGTCATCGAATACATCGGCACCATCATCCGCAATGAGGTGGCCAACCGGCGGGAGAAGATCTACGAGGAGCAGGTGGAGATCTAGCAGGATTGGGGGGGTCTCTGGTGGGATGTGGGGGCCTGGGAGCACCCACTGACACCCTCTTATCCGCCCCCAGAACCGCGGCATCTACATGTTCCGCATCAACAATGAGCACGTCATTGACGCCACGCTGACGGGGGGCCCGGCCAGGTGAGCATGAGGGGGCTTTAGGGGCGGTGGGACCCCTCCTAAGCTGGCGCTGACCCCCCGGCACCCCTCTCTGTGCCCCCGCCAGGTACATCAACCACTCGTGCGCCCCGAACTGCGTGGCTGAAGTCGTGACCTTCGACAAGGAGGACAAGATCATCATCATCTCCAGCCGGCGCATCCCCAAGGGGGAGGAGGTGAGGCAGGGACGGGGGGGGGTCTGGGGGTCGGTTCTGGCCCGTGGCTGATCCCTGCTTCCCCACAGCTCACCTACGACTACCAGTTCGACTTCGAGGACGATCAGCACAAGATCCCCTGCCACTGTGGAGCCTGGAACTGTCGCAAGTGGATGAACTAAGTGGGATAAGAAGGAACTGGGGAGGGGGGCGCGCACACAACGCCCCCCCCACCTCACCGCCACCTCGCTACACCCCACCGGGGGCCACGGGAGGTGCCGGGGGGGGCCGGGCACGGAGGGAGCCGCCGGCCCTGCCCGCGGGGACGCCCGCACGGACGCACGAACTGGCAACTCAGGGTTTTCTTTGCTTCGTCCTGCGAGGAATCACGTGTTTGTGTCGGGGGGGCCCGGCGAGAGAGAGACCCCCCCATCTCCATCCCCCGCCTCCACCGGGGCGGCAGCCGCGGCGCCGGAGCCGATTATGGCATTTTTTGCTCTCTCCCAACTTTAGGGTTATTTTTTTTTTTTTTTTTCCTTTTTAATTTTATTTCCTTTTTTTCCTCTTTTTTCTTTTTTTTTAGACTCTAATAACATTTTTGCTCGCTATAAGTACCAAGTAACAGACTCCTTGAGCTCGACAATCCGGGCTCTGCGCCGCCCGCGGCCAGAGCTCGCTCGGTTCCTTTCGAATCTCTCCTTTGTGCGTGTGGACGAGAGCCGCGGCGAGGGCCCCCCCGCGGACACAGGAGCTTCTGCACCCAAACCTACCTCATTTGACGTCTTACATTATGATTCTTTTACCTTTTCTGTTGTGATTTTGAAATGTGAGGACCCCCCCCCTCAAACCCCCCCAATCGGGGCCTCCCCACCATGGGGGGGGGTTCCCTTCTCTGTCCCCCCCTCTTCTCTTTGGATGTGGCAGCAGGAGCCCCCCTTGCCAGGCTCCATGGTGAAAGGGGGGGGACGCTCTTGTCCCCAACCCTGCGCCGTGCCAAGGTGTGAGAGGGGGATAGGGGGTGTCGGCCCCGCTCCCCCAGCAATGGGGGGGTCGGGGGGGCCCCCTCTACTCGCATCAACCCCCATAGTGGGGGGCGGCCACGGTCGCTATCAGCGCAGGGTGGGGATGGGGGGAAGGTTATTTATTTATACCTTATATTGTATATATAAATGGGGGGGGGTCTTTGTGCTCTGCTGGGCTGAGATTTGGGGCACGGGGGGGGGCCGCGGCATTTTGCAACCCAATCTCCGACGTTTTGGAGCTATTTTGGGGGGGGTGTTGGGGGGGCTCGGAGAAGCCATTGGGCATTACACAGCGGCCCCCCCGCTGCCGGCTGCACACCCCCCCCGGCACAGCCCCCCCCCCCCGGGGCAGCGGGGTCTCTTTAACGCACAAAAACAACGCGCAGAGAGGGGGACCCCCCCCCGAACTCCCCCCTTTCAACCCCCCCCGTAGTGATGGGGATGGTGCAAAGCGATGGGGTGCGGGGGGGGGGGGTGAAAAGCTGCTTCCGCAACCTTAAAAAAGAAAAACAAAAAAAAAAACAAAAAGCTGCAAAAAGGTTGAAAGTGAAAATGTTTAAAAAAAAAAAAAAAAAAAAGTTAAAAAAAAAGACAAAAAAAAGGCACAAACCCGCGGGTGGGGGCGGGGAGGGGCGTTCGGACGGTGCCGCGGGCGTTCGGACGGTGCCCCGAGCGTTCCTGTACAGCCCCGGCGCCGCCGCCCCCGTTTTTACCGAGTCCGCAACCACTGGATATTATTTTAAATAAAGCGCGTGAGAAGCCGCTGCCTTCCTCCATGGGGGGGGAACTTGGGGGGCGGGGGTCCCTTTGGGGCCGCCCCGTCGGGGCTCAGCGGGGGCACCGGCGGCAGCGTATCCCCCCGTGATGCGCATCCGCTCCGTGAGCCCCGGTGGGTTCTGCGCTCACAGCCGGTGCCCCCCGCTCCCGGGGTGCCGTGACCCGACGGGAGCAGAAAGGTCCGGACCGGGCACGGACGGGGCGCTCGGCGCGGAAGGTTCCGGTGGTGGCGGAAGTGAGAGCCCGGAGCCGGGCGGAAGTGAGGAGGTGGCGGGACCGAGCGGGGCCATGGAGGTGGGAAGGGAGCGGGAACGGGGAAGAGCGGCGGCCGGGAGGGGACGGGCACCGAGACGGGACGGGAACGGGGGTAATGGGGGACGAGAGGGAGCAGGGACCGAACGCGGACGGAGGGAACCGGTACAGGAGCGGACGGGAACGGGGGGAAACCGGGTCCGGATGTTTCAGAACCGCCCCGTCCCGTGCCCCTCTGCAGGATCCCGATCCCGATCCCGGCCCGGCCGCAGATATCCCGGCGGAGCTGAGCCCTGCAGGGCTGGAAGGTGACACCGGGAGCCTCCGGGAGGGGGGGGGCGTCCGGGGGCTGCGGTGACCGGGGAGGGTGTCCCGGTTTTGGGGGGGTCACCTCGCGCTGCCCGTCCCCAGGGCCCCCCTCGCGCGGCGCCTACACCACGTTCATGAAGTCCCATCGCTGCTACGACCTCATCCCCACCAGCTCCAAACTCGTTGTTTTTGACACTTCCCTTCAGGTGGGTTTGGGGGCTTCCCCCCCCCCCCGGGCAGAGTCTGCGCCCATGGGGGCCCCGCTCCCTCGGTGACCCCCCCCGGTGCCCCCAATGCAGGTGAAGAAGGCGTTCTTCGCGTTGGTCACCAACGGCGTGCGCGCGGCCCCGCTCTGGGACAGCAAGAAGCAAAGCTTCGTGGGTGAGTGAGCGGGATGGGGGGGGTACGGAGGGGGCTGCGGGACCCCCCTCACCCTGCCCCCCCCCAGGCATGCTGACCATCACCGACTTCATCAACATCCTGCACCGCTACTACAAGTCGCCCATGGTGAGGACGAGGGGACGCGGGTCCGGCCTCTGCCTGTGCGGTGCTGCGTCCCGGTTGAGCCTGGTTTGTGTCCTTGCGCCCAGGTGCAGATCTACGAGCTGGAGGAGCACAAAATCGAGACGTGGAGAGGTGGGGGGGGGCTGCGGGTGCCTCCTGCCCGGCCCGGGCCGCGCAGAGCGCTGGGGCTCC
Organism: Forpus xanthops; assembly: GCA_032466535.1. NCBI lineage: Eukaryota > Metazoa > Chordata > Aves > Psittaciformes > Psittacidae > Forpus > Forpus xanthops. Next base: position 12,219 of record JASSUY010047358.1, read on the forward strand.
GCTCCAGGGCTGCTCCATGCCCCCAGCGTCTCCTCTCCTCGCAGAGGTTTACCTGCAGGACTCCTTCAAGCCGCTGGTGTGCATCTCCCCCAGCGCCAGGTACCACCGGAAGGGGGATGCGCCGGCAGCATCCTTGGGTGCGAGGCGGACGTCCCCGGTCCCATTTCCCTCCCGTTCGCAGCCTCTTTGACGCCGTCTCCTCCCTGATCCGGAACAAGATCCATCGCCTCCCCGTCATAGACCCCGACTCGGGGAACACCCTCTACATCCTCACGCACAAGCGCATCCTCAAGTTCCTCAAGCTCTTTGTAAGTCCCATCCCTGCCCCGCGGTGGCGCTGGGGACCCCCCTGGCGATGACCACGGCCCCAGCTTGTGCCAGGTACCACCGGGGCACTGGAGCGGGTGGAGGTGTTGGAGGGGGGGTCCCCAGGACACTGCATGGGCCCTGCAGCCCCGGAGCCATCCCTGCCTGTGCCCGGGGGTCCCGCAGTCCCCCCCGCACCCCACCAGCGCTCTCTGCTTTCACTCCTCAGGACCGTGGCCCAGGCCCCCCACGAGGCGGGGGCAGCCGGAGCCAAGCCAGCGTCAGCACTGTCCCCCTCCCCGTCCCCTGCAGATAGCAGAGGTCCCAAAGCCAGAGTTCATGGCCAAGACGCTGGAGGAGCTGCAGATCGGCACCTACCGCAACATCGCCGTGGTGCGCACCAGCACCCCTATCTACGTGGCGCTGGGCATCTTCGTGCAGCACCGCGTCTCTGCGCTGCCCGTCGTCGATGAGTCGGGTGAGGACGGGGCCTGGGCTGATGCCACCCCTGTATGGCTGTCCCCAACTGCTGCGGTTGTCCCCAACCCCTACGGCTGTCCCCAACTGCTGCGGTTGTCCGCAACCCCTATGGCTGTCCCCAACCCCTACAGCTGTCCCCAACCCCTACGGCTGTCCCCAACCCCTACGGCTGTCCCCAACCCCTGTATGGCTGTCCCCAACTGCTGCGGTTGTCCGCAACCCCTATGGCTGTCCCCAACCCCTACAGCTGTCCCCAACCCCTACG
>JASSUY010047360.1:0-10017 GCA_032466535.1 Forpus xanthops
GCCCCGCTCCTTCCCCACGGTTGACGGGCAGCACACGCGGCGCGCGGCGGCCGGCTGCCATCTTCCCCCCGCGGCCGCATCTAGCCACGGCTCCCCGGCACGGCAGCAGGCCAGGCCCGGCCGCGGGGCTCACACTCACCCACTTTGTACGGCAGCCTGTCCGACATGCTAGCGACCCGCGGCAGCCTGCGAGAGAAGAGGTAACAACCTCCCCCTGCGCGCCTTAAGTAGAGGCGGTGCCTCCGCCTGCGCGGGGCGGGGTGGGTTGGGTTTCGGCGCATCGCGTCCGGGCCCGGCAGCTGCGAGCGTGGGAGCACCGGAGGCCCAACCCCGTGGGCCCGCCGTGGGCCCGCCTCCCCGCTGCGGGGGGCCTTGGATCCCCTGGAGCCTGGGCCGCCCTAGAAGCTGCCCCCGGTACCGCGGTAGGCTCCAGAGGCCTCCTCTGCCCACGGAGCCAGACCCAGGCCAGGCTAGAACAGGCTCTGGTACGTGTGGCGGTCTTGCCAGACACCACCACGGGTGCCAAGATGGACCAGAGTGGGGCTGGGGCTCTGCCAGGACAGGCATGGAATCATAGAAGCACAGAATACCCCTTGGAAGAGGCATCAAGGATTGTATAGTCCAACCTTTCTAGACAAGCGTGACCTAGACTAGATGTTGCAGCATCCTGTCCAGCTGAATCTTAACAGTGTCCAGTGTTGGGGAATACACCACTTACCTGGGGAGATTATTCCAAGGGCCCTGGTCCCTGGTATGAGGCCTGGCCATGGAGACACAGGCACTGACCAGGCAGAACCCCTGTGCCTCTCTACTGGGAGGTTCTCTGTATGATCCCATGAGTTGGTAAGTGTAAGCAGTTATGTTGTGGTGCATGGCCCCTTTGCTGCAGCAGGGCTGAGGACAGCGTACAGCTCTGGCAGTGAGGCCTGTGAGGCCGGGCAGCATGCTGGTGAGATGCCATGTGGACAAATCTGACGCACATGAGCCGCTCTGTTTGCCTGGACCTTGGACTTGGCTGCAGCCTGCTGCTCTTTCCAGCCTGCCGCTGGTTTGCCAGGTGCAGGGCAGGAATGGCACAGCCAGGCCTGCTGGCCCTTGCCCCCTGCCGCAGCCAATGCTCGCTGCGCATGCAGGAGGCAGAGCCCGGCTGCAGCCTTGCCTGGGGTCACGCACACACTAAAATCTGAAATGCTATCATGGTTTAACTCCCAGCCAGCAACTATGCCTCACACAGCTGCTTGCTGGCTCCTCCCACAGTGGAATGGGGGACAGAATCAGAAGAACTCTTGGGTTGAGATAGAAACAGTTTAATAGGTAAAGCAACAGCTGCGCACACAAGCAGAGCAAAACAAAGAATTAATTCACCAATTCCTGTGGGCAGGCTGGTGTTCAGCCATCTCCATCACATGTAATGGTAGCTTGAGAACACAAATGTCATCACTCTATAGACATCCCTCCTTGTCCTTCTTTCCCCAGCTTCACTTGCTGAGCCTGATGCTATATGGCGTGGAATATCCCTTGGGTCAGTCAGGGTCTGCTGTCCCATTTCTGTCCTCTCCAAATTTATTTGTGCACCTTCAGCCCAATTGCCAGTGGAGTGGTTTGAGAAGCAGAAAAGGCCTTAACTCTGTAAGCACACTAAAACATCTCTGTATCATCAACACTGTTTCCAGCACAAATCCAAAACACAGCCCTATACCAGCTACTACGAAGAAAACTATCTCAGCCAAAACCAGCACAAATACATTTTTCATAAGCCTCAGTCATAAACCAAGGCAAACTTTGAAACCAGCATGTTATACACCTTTTGTCTGTAAAAACAGTTAAAAGTGAGGATTTCCTCATACTTACACAGACAGTCTCCCTGAATCATCTTGCAAAGTTTGAAATAGTTAGTGCAGAGTTCACCCTGAGACATCAGCTCACAGTGCTCTCCAGAAATAAGGTTTGATATTTGTTAGCATGAGTGGCAGGTATCTCTGCCCTACAGAGATCAGTCCACAGAGAAAGGCAAAAGTCCCAGTAAGACATCTGTAGCCCTTCAGCCAGAACATATGCAAATGGTAATGTTTGTGTTTGATACTTGGAGTGCTGCAGGCACACTGGCATACCTGATACCACACCAAAGAGTTTAACTCCCAAAGGAGTAGCATGTACTGTTACCCTCAGACAGGTTCATGTAACTCAGTCATGCTTTCATTAGGTTACATCACCAACAACCTTCTTGTCACAGCTCAAGTCACTGGCTCACAGCATCAGGACAGGAGATCAGGCTCTGGCCATCTTGTCTGAGACACCGAGGTTGTATCGTTGGCATACTGCAGATTCTGTGTGCTCCTGCACACCTGCTTCTGCAGTGGGCAAGCAGGAGACTTTTCGAGAGTTCTACATTATATGGCATGACCTATGTGCAACAAAATGCTCCAGACATGCCTTGCATTAGGTGCCAGCCCACAGCTTCTCCAGCAAACTCCATCGTCAGTTTGTCAGTTATTGTCCTTATGTGCTAACCCATGGCAACCCATACACACAAAATGTCCTTCCTAACTAAAAAGCAAGACCAGAAAAAAGACATCATTTCATATAACTCCCACCAATTTCAGCTCAAGGCATACTGCTCTGTGAAGGCTGAAAGGACCAGCACCTTCCCACAGTTACATCAAGGTGGCAGGAGCTGACTGCATTTATTAAAGGAGGACGGATCAGCTCCACCTAGCGTGAAGGTGCTCCGACACAAATGTTCTCAAGGAGCGCTTAAAGACAAGTCACTCTAGCATGGTTTGCCCTGATCCTCGGATGTAGGAGATTGATATCTCATAGCACTGTATTTTACTACATCTTAATGTATCAGTAATCAGTGCAGTGACTATTCGTATGTACTCTCATCCTTCCATTGTTGCTGTCAGTGGTAGATTTGGGACACCAGATGGCACAAGATAGGCACAAAACGGAGGGAATAGGATATAGTGATGAAAAAGGAACAGGAAAAAGAACAAAAAATTACAAAGAACACTACCTAACAGCACATGAAACTGTTTCATTTACTGTAGTAGTTGAAGTGGGAAAGTTCTGGGTTGTAAATTTAAGTATCTCACGGTCCCTGAAAAGCTGTGAAACAGGGAAAAAAAATAAAAATAAATATGATATTTCTTCAGAATTATATTTAAAAAAAAAAAAAAAGGTTCAGGTTTACTGGCATGGCTGGGAGGTGCTGTAGATTTCATGGCTAGGAGAAAACGTTAGTCTAAGCTTCTGATAATACAGATACTTCACACAGGTACTCCATACAAAGCGAGGTAGTTGCTTAACGCAGCAATTAATCTATTGTGTACACTATAAGAAGAATTTTGTGGAATATGATTTTTTTTTTTAATAAAATGAATATCCATAATTTGTTCACTGACCTTCAAAAATGCCACTCTGACAAAACGAACCCTGCATGTCTCAAAGGGATACCCACAAACAACGAGAACATTATATTCTGTACCTCAGCTCACCCATACCCAGAAACTGCAGACAACGATTTCACTTTCCCACAAACTTATATACACATTGCAAAGATTTCTGCCTGTGAAACACTATGATATTGTGGTGGTAGCGTTCAGGAGCACCCTGAATTAGGAAACTAGTGTTGTTTTACCCTGCATAGAGGTTTGGTGAGGAGTGAAGAATACCCATAGTGAATGACACAGATGAAAGAGGTGTTGCATAATGACTGTTCCAGCAAGGACAAGCCGTTCTGTGCAGTGAGGCAGGTACAGTGATGATCCAGTTGGATTTTATCATGGTAAATGTCACAAGGTGCCTAATGAAGGTTTTAACAGTGATGCCATCACTGGCATCTTCTAAGTGCAGTGCTTTGCTCTGTAGCTTCGTGGCTTGTGAGGGCCCTAGCCAGCAGCTGAAAGCTGCAACAGCCTTCTTACATGCAGGCTGCATGACTCACACTGCTAATTTAGCTTAGCAGGGGTCCCATATGGATGACAGCCCTTGTTCTTTGTGCCTTATATTGGCTTTTAATATAGTGCTGTTATGGACAGCATAGACATAGGTTTATATTACTCACAAACATGTTTCAGCTCTCTCCACAATTAAACTCTCCCTACCTGCCTCAAGCATAAACTCTGAGGCATGTATTGCCTCGTGGGTTTGCACAAAGTCCTTCACAATGTGATTTCCTGACCGCTATCATCTTGTGCAGCAGCACACAGTAACATCACTAGCTCAGTTAATACCATCTCAATCCACAGCAACATCTATATTACTGCAGCAAGCATTAGCATTATGATACCATGATAACACTATTTGCCCCAGTGATATTAAATTCAACACATTCCAGATTCTGCTGTGAATTTTCCACTTTCTCCACCGCTCTCCACATCAGAGGCTTCTGCACTTCACCAGGTCCTGATTCTGTGTTGCTGGTCCCATCCACTCTCCATCATGGACTGCCCAACAGAGGGCAGAGAGAGCCTTCATTTAGGCTTCCAGGTGAATGAGGACTAAGAGCAGTTTGGTATAACCAAGCTGGTGCCCTTTGGAGGAGTACGGTTGAAAGAAGGGTGTTTTTGTGGCAAGAACACAAGAAATTATTTACTTGTGAACATGCTGTCTTTACACACATGTGCAAGCATGAACTGAAGCAAGAGCTGGAAGATAATAAATTAACTGCTGTGAAGGGAAGTTTGGACTGATTTCACCCCTTGCCTCTTATTTTCCTTAGACCCCCAATATGAGAATAAACACCAGGTTTGTTTTCTAGAGGAACTCTTAGGCCAGCCTTCTACATAAGAGACTGGTTCAGATTCTGAGAACCTGAACCTCTGTGTTGGTGTAAGTCAGTATGACATTGTCTCCTCCCTATTGCAGCCGTAGCACGCATGAGCATAACATGAACTGAGGACCAAGCCCTGAGTCTTGTAGAGCAAGTTTAACCAAGTAAATTCTCCCTTAATCCAGCATGGGAAATTATGAGCACCGCCGCTGGTATGTTAATGGCATGTGATGGGACTGGTACAGCAACCTTCCTGCCCCTTGTTGTTACTCACCCTAAGTTTGTAATTCAACTGCCCAGTCACTAAGTGCACAGTGAGCATAAGAATGGCTGGATGAAATAAGTTGAGTGAATGAGTAAGATGACTACTCAGCAAGGGATATTCAAAGCCAGGGCCTGTTACATTCCCTGCACTTCAAGACTAGAGCTTTGGTTTGGAGTTCTTGTTCAGAAGTGTAATGCTGCAGCTTCAAGGGACAGACAGACTTATTGAAACACACAACTTCACCTCTTACTCAACAGGATTGTTAGCATGGATTGTTTTTTTTCTTTTTAGAGGAGGACATTGGGATATCCTGGTACAAGGAACTATAAAAGCTGATACTTTTTAAGAATTCACAATGGAAACCAATTCATTAGCTTTATTTGGCTTTGGATCAAGCCCCAATTATTTAAATCATACTTTCTCCCTTTGTACTAGTTTTAACATTACATTGCTTTTTATCAGCATCTGTTCTGCCCTGAAATGCTAGTTGATTTATACTAGAGCAATTTGCAAGGAGGTAAACCACTCAGGGCATGAGTCAGCCTTTCTGATGTAGATAATTTAAAACTATATAAAATGAGGAAGGTTATCAGGGTGGGACAGGAACAAACTCAGGTCTAAACAAAATAAAGGCTCCTTCTACTAGCATCTCCATTTCAAAAACTCTTCTCAAAGAGCCTGGCAGAAGCAGGCATCCCACTCATACCGACACTGAGCAAATGCATGTGTTCTCATCCTTTAAGAGTCCTAGATGCAGCATCCAGATAGCAAAGGTGTAACCAGAATCCAAGGCCCATGGATGCCCTGCATATCTGCCATGCTGTCTCACCACAGGCCTGGATGACCTGAAGGCTGTTTGCAAGGTCTTGGTGTAGGCAGTGATTTACAGTATCATGTTGTTTAGTCCCAGGGAAAAATAATATTCAGCCTGTTGCACGGGAAAGAGAGGAACAATTTTCCTAGTATCTTTTTCTTCCTTTAAAACATATGCATACCATGGCTGTGTCATTTCCGTTCTCAAGACACCTAATCACTCCCTCACAGTTCTCTGATTATGCACTGTAAAGCAATTGAGTAATAAAACACTTAATTAAACAGCCATCTTTGTTTTACCCTTCAATTAGATTACTTGGAAATAATAATTTCTCACCAACCTGAAGGTTTCATTCTGCAGATAACAGGAAGTAGTTTCTTTTCCCACTGATACTTTCATAAATCTCAAATCAATTAACCAATTCTGATTTTAAAGTCAATTAGAAACAGATGAACTCTGATTCCACACTTATCTTTATGAGTGAAATCATGAATTCAGACTCTGACAAAGCAGCATAGCAAAAAAACTTTTAGAGATGACAATTTCAAGATTTTAAAAAATCAAAATTTATTTATAAATATTTATTAAATCAAATCTGTTTTTAAAAAATAAAGCACTTGCTGCAATAGTTACCTACATAACAAAAAGCTCCAGCAGACTTATTTATAAAATTTACTTTATAGTTTTTATAAAGTGCTTTGAAATCCAGTAGAGAAAAATGATGTGAAACCAAAATATTCCTGCACTTATAAATCACCAGCTTTGCAGATAGAAGTGTTAAGCCACTGTTAAAGATTTAAAATAGCTTAGCAGCTAACGAATGCTGATGACATCTGATGATTATTCAACAGTCATTTTGTAATATTTGCTTTGGGCTGTGTCTAGCCCAAAGTGGGTAAGCATTCACACTAGCAATATTCCTTTTGTGGGGAGATGGTCACTGTGGTCTCTTCAGTAGCAGGATCAGCTTTGTGTTGTTGACTTATATAGCATTACTACACTGAGGTTGTAAATGAAGGTAGACAAAAACCTCAGGAAACTCAACAGCTAGTTCTGTGTCTGGGAGGGAGTAACCCCAAGGCTGCATTGGTAATTAGAATATTGTTACTTACAATAGCCCAATTGAGAATAAATGCTATACATATTTTGACACATGAAACAATCTCTCTCGCAGTGACCTTGAAATCTATTGGAGTGAGAAAGAATAAAAAAAATATTATGACTATTATTATCTCTCAGAAATTAACTCCCAGAAGCACTGCTTGTGTGTATGAAACTTAGCAAATCTGGAAAGCTATAAAGCATGCAGTTTTTCTAGAATGCCTTTGTAGAAGATCATCCTGAAAACTGTAGATAACTTCCCAAACCTGCTGGGGTTCTTAGCACGCGAAAGAAAGCTACGACAGGGAATAGCAAGAAAATTCCATCCTGCCTGAGGATCTTGTAGTTCTAGAAAGTATAAGGAAAAAGAAAATAATCAAATAGTCTTCCCCTTTCCCCAAATAAGCAAATAAAAGAAAGACAAAACCTTGGACATGTAACTCTTCTGCCACTCAGTTATATTCATCTGTGCTTGTCACATTGTTCTGGTGTTAATTCAGTATGTGTTATTCCAGTTCACTACTAGGCTATGATTTTTAACAGGGAAAATGATCTCTGAAAGACTGTGAATGTGAAGATTGCTCTATGTTCATCCTGTCCCAGCAAGCATAGACTAATCATAGTCTGTGCACCTGGAATATATTCTTTTTCTCATGAATTTTGCAGAGCAGATGGCGCCAGTGGAACTTGACTGGAGGCATCAAAAGCTGAAAAATAAAGAGATTTGGGTTTCTGGTGTTGTACAACAATCATTTTTCCGAAATGACAGTTAGAAAAGGAGGAAAAAAATAGTAACACAGAGGACAACTTGTGCGGTATCCTTGAAAAAAAGTTACTGTTATTAATTCACATCTGCTTTAGCAACCTTTACCTTGGAAACCTAAAAAACAGTAAGACAAAAGCAGATACTGCAAATGGCCACACTGCCCTAAGGATATATGCACATCTCTTGAATTCAATAGCAGTCACCTGTATGTGTACTTGGAGCATTCAGCTTCTTCGTACAAACACTAAGCTACTAAAGTTCAAATTAATTCAGACAGCTAAGGTAAGAGGTCATAGCATACCTAGCTTCAATGTCCTTGCAACTTTGGGAATCAAACCACAGGCTATCTGTAAACAAACCCAGTGTTATGTATCAGATGGGAGATAGAGCAAATATACTGTAAGGGAAACCCAGCTATGCAGATTTGGAACTCAAGCTGAAGTCAGTCTGAGCTTTACTGTCAGGCCAGGCAGAAATCTGTACCACAGCAATGGAGAAGTGATGACTTTATGTCGGTGATGCAGAAGAGAGAAATATCTGCTAAGTAAGGCTTGCAGAACTCATTAATTTTAGTGAGCCATTTAAATATGAAACTGTAAGTGCATGTTGTCAAATATCTGTAAATAAAGATAAAGACTTAAAAGTGCATGGAGAAACTTTAAAGAATAATCAACCAACCAAACCTCCAGAACTTAATTGAGCTGATCAGTTTGCTTGGTTCCTATACTGGGTTATAACCCTGCCTTCAAACTTGCTTCCCAAGGAAAAATAACATGCTTCTGACTCCTCAGCACTCACAGGCTCTAACTGAGCAGCCAATGTTGTTCTTTGCTGGAATTAAAGGGATTCCTGTGCTTGAAGTTACGTGCATATATACCATGGTCAATCATAACTGCAGAGGGCTAACTGGCAGGGAAACATGTATGTTATATTGTTAGGGGAAAACAGTCTGAGCTGTTTTCTTGCTTAGGCTTCATCAACAGAAACAGTCATTTAATTGCAGCTATGGACTCTTCCTTATTGGAGTTTATGTGTGAGGCAGGAAGAAAATGGATTTTACATCCCTACCAGTTGTAAGAAAATGATAAACTTTGCACTTGTAAAGTATGCAATTGCCCTGAAACACTGGTGAGGATATTCTCTTACTCTCTGAAAATAACACACTCTTTCTTCTGATTTCACTGCATGGAAACTGAACACTCTTATTCCTCTCTGTCAAAAGAGGAAGTGTATTTTAACTCCTGTGCATTCACTTATGCAATGGTGCATTCTGGTTAAGAAAAATTACACCTGAAACGAAGGTTTATATAAAGGTTAAGTAATACTAACATCTTAAGTATCTGCAGTGCATGCATTAAACCCACAAAACCTTGACTGTATGGCCAAAGCCCACACTACCACTGATATCCCAGTTGCCTGTCTGTGAGAAATTCAGATTATCCAGTATGTCTCTTTGTGCTATCAGAAATTTCCAGTTAGTGTTACTGTGATAACCCAGCACTGCCAATGGCTGTTAAGGTGCTCTTGTAACTTCAGCAGAGCGTTAGCCTAACCTGTGGGGCTGCTTTGGTGATAAGTTTTTACTGTAGTGTGTGTGGAGTGGGTCCAGAGAAGGGCAATGGAGCTGGTGCAGGGCCTGGAGTACAGTGTAGTGGGAAAACGGCTGAGGGACTTGACGGGGTCAGTCTGGAGAAAAGAAGGTCCAAGGGAACCTTATCACCCCATAAAATTGCCTGAGAGGAGGGTGGAGCCAGCAAGGGGGTGGGCTTTGCTCCCAAGGAAAAAGGGATGGGACGACAGGAAACGGCCTCAAGCTGCACTAGGGCAGGTTTAGGTGGAGCTGAGGAACAATTCGTTCCCGAAAAGGTGCTCAGGCATTGGAACAGGCTGCCCAGGGCAGTGCTGGAGTCACTGTCCCTAGGAGTGTTCACACACCGTGGAGATGAGGCCTGAGTGCCATGGGTTAGCGGTGGCCTTGGCAGTGCTGGGGAATAATTGGACTGGATGAGCTGAAAGGTGTCTTCCAACCGAGCTGACGCTATGATTTAATATCCTATGCATGAGCTGTGCACACACACACACAATCCTTTCCAGGGCCCTGGCCCACACGGTTTCTGTGGCAAGTGAGATGATGACCAGGCCCAAGCGGCTCCAGTCCGCTCCGGCAGCCCCCCGGCCAAGCCCCACCGCTTGCCCGCGATCCGAGCGCTGCGGAGCGTTCAGCACAGCGCCACGGCCTGCGCACACAGCCGCGGAGGACGCCGGGACTTGTAGTCATGGCGCTGCAGTGGCTGCGG
>JASSUY010047363.1:0-41976 GCA_032466535.1 Forpus xanthops
TGCATTCTTTTGATTCTCCTTCCCATTTCCCCGGGACTGGGGAAGAAAGAGGGGGGAGTGAGCAGAACTGTTTGAGGAGCCTCAAACCACGACACTAAGATACAAAGGCTGCAGGTAGCAGTGGCTGCAGGCAGCAGTGGCTGCAGTCACCTCCAGGTTCCTGCATGAGATGAGAGAATCATGCTGTCTCTGAGTCCATGTGTCATCTGACAGTCAAGTAGCTTTAGATTATAGCTACAAAAACCTTAATGTTTGTAACTATCCAACAGGTGTGCTATGGTTCAACATGCTATATTGTAAATTTTGATGCTTTTCTATAACCTGCAATCCATGAGAACCTGCGATGACAATTTGACCTCTCTTCAGTAAGAAAAATTACAAAATAGGTTTTGCATTAAATTTTCATGTGATTTATAGACTATTTTGTGTATATGACATAGCCCATGAAAAATAATTGGAAAGAACCTAACTCCAGTGCTGGAGCAGCAGACAGATGTTAACAGAGCACTTTTCCCAGGCTGAAATTTGCAGCCTCTCATGACTGTACATGCCCTGTTTATCAGTTTTGTTCAGCACTGACTGCATTCAAAAAACATCCCCTCAAAATGCTAACTTGTGATTTTCACATTTAAGCCTGTCAAACAGGGCTGCTAAACTAGTGAAAAACTATTTCTTTGCAAAGTTTTCAGTGTGCTGTTCCTGCTACTGTTGGTTGGTCTAAAATATCTTCAGAGTAGCCTGGCACTTCACTTCTGCCTGGCACAAAGTACAGAAGCATGAAAATAATTATTATAAATGTGCAGTAAATTTATAAATTTTGCTTATAGTTTAGATAAATGAAACTTTGGGTCATCTGTCTACAGATGTTTTCTTGTCTTCTAAGAAAGTTGGTATAGACTTCTGTAGTAAGTTTTACTCTGATTTTCCACTGTAAAGATTTTACTTAAACTTTTCTTATGAAAAGCAGTAGCTCTTTCTTTGTAGTGTGACTCTGGCTACCTACAGTAGAGCTGTTCTTTTGTCCTAAGAAGTAGTGAGCAGATTTACATGAGTTGAAAAATTTTACACATAACCATTTTCCCCACTTGTTATCTTCAATGAAAGTGCTGCTACCCTGCTGAAATGTTGCACAAGTGCTTGAAATCAAGGCTAGGCTAAGCCTACTGTAAACAGCAGATATTTCACTGAGGTCAAGCAAGCTCAACTACTCAGAAACAGTCTAAAGTATGTGGGTTAGAAGAAAGACTGGCTACACTGCTTGCAAGTCACAGTGTATCTTTTGTTTTCCTTCACCTCATAGACATCCAAGTTTTGAAAAAAGAGTCTCATGAGACACTTTCCTTTATTCTTGAATCTGTTTCCTATTAGGAAAATCCTAGAATTGTTGACAAGAAGAAGAGAAGCTACTGTGTGTCTAGAATAAAAATTACTTCAGTTAAGAAGGGACAGATTCGGTGTTTTGATATAAGCCTGAATGAGTTCTTGTGTAGGTACGCTCATACATTCTTTCCTTCGTCAGTCATGCTGTCTTTGTTTCACAGATCATAGTTTTATCAGAGCATCTGTTGGAGATCCTGAGGCTGGATTTGTGAAGTTTCTAATGAGCATTGCCCCATGCTGGTTGAGTGTCTTCAGATTTAACTGTAGCTCATCTCCATATCATCCCAGCTTCCCCCATCTTAAGAACCAGGATACTTGAGTATCCTGCATGCTGCTTCTACAAGCAACAGCAGGATGTCTTCATTCACCACAAATATTTTTTTTCTGAATCATGCTAATTCATGCTGTCAGGATATGTTGTCCAGGCAATAAGACTCGGGACTAAAGGAGCTATTTCTCAGAGGTAGTATCTCAGAGTATGCAGCCAATGGCACTTGGGATATAATGCCAAAGGCCCTGCTTCAGGTTAGTGCACAATGTCATGTATACTTGGCTTAGTCTGTGCTCCATTGGACAATTTTTCCATCTTTAGTATTTTCTGCTCATCTTTCCTCACCACTTTATTCTCTTTATAGCCAAAACTTTCAGGCACATGTCATCTCATGTGCTGAATGCAGCTTGACAGGACTTTTTTCCTTTCACTCAAGCTACTGCAAGAGATATTCTGTTGCAGACTATAGTCCTAAAACTCAACTATATTTCCATTTCCAGGAGCAGATTTAAGAACTCGATAGAGATGCTAGTAGCCACTTACTAACCTATAGAATAATTTCTTGCTGGCTAATGTGTTTTCTTTACATTTTTGATAACAAGCTAATTGCCCACGGGCCAAGCTCATCCTATTACCAGCCTTTACTCTGGTCTACAAATGCTCTGCATGCTCACCTTCTGCTGTTCCAGGAGTGCATCGTGCTCAGGCTGTCCTGCAGGATCCTTTTAACTTTGCAGCATCTTTTCTGCTTCCAGCGTTGTTTCTGGACTGATGACCTGTAAGCATGGTTGCTGCCCACTTCAGTGGGTTAGCATGAGCCTAATCAAGCCTGGGGATGTTGCGGAAGTCAAAGGATCATAAAAGAAACAAGTTATAGCAGACAGATTAATCAGAGCATACATTTTTATAAAATTAAACAACAGACTGCTTTCAGTTGTTGCACTTGTCCTATCCTGTAGCTATTTTTGAGGAGTTACACCTGTATCTGAACCTTCTTTTCACTAAAAAATAATAACTGTAAATCCAGGCCTGAGATGTACATAGGTATCTTATGAACAGTCTTGCACATATCTAAGTGAAGGCATGTTAAGTTTGATTTACAGCAACTATGAACTCTTAGCAGAAATTAAATGGTATTTCTTTAAAATAATTGCTAGTATATAATACAGTAAGAATTGAAGAACAAATGGTAGGAAACACTAATCAGATTTACATCTCATTTCCATTTATATTAGTAGCAAATTTTTAGACTCCATACTGAATTAAAACTTTTCTGCTATTTAATAAACAGTTTGCTCATTTTTTTTTTCCTGTGCTCTTCCGCTCTTCCCTTATTTTTGTTTGCGAAAGAACAAGTAGCACAGGGAAATATTGAAATATATTTTTTTTAAAAAAGAGAATTTTGCTCTCTGACATAAATTATGCTTGATATGGCCCTTAAATTTAAGTTTGCCCTGCTCCAGTTGTTCTTGTTTCAAGTATGAAGCTGCTTTTAGAAAGTGACTCATATAGGGAGATTTAATATTTCTTTACATCTTAGGATATAACCAAGTACTCTGTAGTGAAGACTCCACTTGTTTCCGCTATGACTATTTACATGTGCATATCGATTATGCATTAGTGCATACCACGGGGCATTTATCCTCTTTAAAAACAAGACCACCACCAAAACCTAGAAGACTCCATTTGGGCCACCAAGAAACTGGGGGCTCAGGGTTGGTGAAGGCTAACCTGGACCTTGCCCTGATATGAAGGGGGAAAAAAGACGAACATGAGGATGGATTTTGGATGTTCAAGAGCAGCCTGTGGGTTTACACAAAACTTCTGAAGGAACATTTATGAGAGAGGAATAGGGAGGAATGAAGAGGAAAATAAGCAGAAAAGCATGCAAAAAGCATCTGATTACACCAAAACTGGAGCTGCTCAGTACATTTGCCTGACCAAACCAGGCATCTGATCACCCTAGTCTGTCTTATTTTGTTATTAAAACCTTTCTTAACTATTTTTGTGAAATTTCATGCTCTGTCTTATGTGTAAGGGCTGTAAGGGCTGAGTGCTAGCTATTGGTGAGTCTTATGTGAGTGGATTCCATGACAGAGACTGGAGTCAGACCAAAGGTGCAGATAACCTGCAGCTTGTGTTGTCAGCTGCTAAAGCAAGTGGTGTAGCTATTGAGGAAGCAGAGGGGTAAGCAAACTGGATAAGAGGTTTAGCAACCTCAACTGGAGCAAGACTCTTGGTCACAGCTCGTGTGCCTGGTGCTGATTGCTAGGGGTACCAGAGTGTTTTCATCTTCCCCAAATCTGGTATGCATGGGAGTATGTGTGCATAACTCACAAGAAAACTTCAAACTGGACCAACTGATGAGTAGGAGAGCCCTGGGGCAAGTAAGAGTAGCTGGGATCTAGGTAGGGGTACCAGTCAGAGGAGCTACGCTAGTACTTGGGTTACCTGTAAATATGCTTATGCATCTGGGTTACGACTTCTATGCTGTCTGAACCTGCAAGCAAATTCGACAGGGAAAGAAGCTACATGCATTGTCTTGGGATAGAGACACCAAGGCTCAGCTCCAGTGGCCAGGCAGGAGGTATCCCTGGCCTTACATCCATCAGAGGAAGTTCTCTCTTAACATCCTTTGACATTCTTATTTTGTTTTGAAAGAGAAAACTAGCTGTATGCAGCAGCTGCAGAAGAGGGAAAGGATCTTACAGCATTCTTATGTTTCTCTAAGATACTTTTATTCCTTTTGTGGCTTACATTAAGACAGATGAGGTTGTAAGTTGCATTAAGTATTATGAAGAAAATCAACCATGCAATGTGACTGATTAAAAGAATATTCCAGTCATTCTGTGAAAAATGATGGACAGGAATGCCTCAATTTTTAGGTAAAAGTGAGTCAATATAGTATGAGGAAATAGTTGCATGTTAGAAAAGAATTCTGTGCATATGAAACAGTGGCAGAATGAGCTTCTAATCATATCTGTGAAATGCAAAATTAAGTGCTAATACAGAAGGATACCCGAATCTGCTCCCAACACATATTTTGAGATACTCAGTATAAACTTGGAAATTCAATGGGGCTACTTCAGAATTACCAAAGTTTAACTATGTGCTGAATTAAGCCCACAGTATTTACCATGTTAGGTAAGCATCCTGTCTCTGGCATTATCTCTGCCTCAAGTGCAGGTTTCATTTATTTAATGCATAATGATTCCCTATTAATTTCTTTGTATACTACACCAACCTGCTTGTTTTTCTGGTTCCTTTCCAAGAAATAATTAAAGGGAGAAATTCATGAAGGACTGATCAATGCTAAAGTCACTTCTAGTTAATTTATTTCAGTCATATTAATTCAGTAGTGCTACGCCCACTAGCAAAACTTTTGTATCTTTTTCAACATTGGGAAAGTTTCATGAGAATGGTAATAGAGGAAAGCTATAGTATTTACATGGCCAGCCATGCAGAAGCCATGCACAATACTAAGTTGCCTTCAGGGTGAGACTGTAAATAAATTGATCCTTCCTATTTCTGTCTTTGTACACAACTCCACTCTGAGGCCCAATAACCACTGATGCATGCATGAGGACATTTGTGAACAACCTATTCTGGGATGCAACCTGTTACATCAGCCACATTTCTTGTAAGCAGCATTCTGAAATGAAAGGTTTGATCACAAAGCAATAACTATTTAATCTAAAGTACTCTACTTTTTTTTTTTAGAAAGGAAAAAAAAGTCTTATTTAATTCCCAGTAGTTGATGGGGTTTTGTTTTTTGTTTTTTTGTTTTTTTTTTGTTTTGTTTTGTTTTGTTTGTTTGTTTGCTTTTTTTTTTTTTTGGTTGGTAGTGTTTTTGGTTGGTTTGTTTTTGGTTGTTTTTTTTTTTTTTTGAGTGAGGTGGAGTTTCCAGGTTGCATTTATTTCAGACAGATAAGTTAAAAGATTTCTGGTAACTTTTTAAATGGGAACCAGGAGGAAATTGCTAGGAAGGAAATGTACTAGCTGAAAGAAAAATGAAAGGAGAGGCGATACTAAAAGGGTTGCAGGAAGATGAAGAGTGATCGCTTGAAATCGAGGTTAAAAGAGTGAAAGAATAGGACAAAAGGCTAGAAAGAACAAATGTGTTACTATCCATTTTCAAACTTTGCAGACAGACTCTCTGTAACAAACTTGAGTTAAAATGAATGGATACCATCACTGGCTTAAGTTGGTTTGGCTAATCTGGAATACATTCTTTTAAGGCAGAATGTGTGGGGAAAAAAAAAAAAAGAAAATAAAAGAATATATAAAGGTTTGTTCTATTTCACAACTTAGAGAACTTGTCTTTTATACTACCATTTCAAATCCAGAAATATTTTCTGTGTCATGAAGTAGTCTCAGTGCCAATATCTGTTGCCTTATTTGATTAAAAGAAAGGGTGCATATAGAAAATTATTTACCACAGGCCCTTTTTTGGGGGGCTGGCAGTGTGGGGTGAGTAGTGCTGTGGTGTTTTATTTTGTTTGCTTTTTTTGTTTGGTTTTTTTTTTGTTCTTTTTTTCTTTTATTATTATTAGTATATTGTATCAAGCTTTAATTTAGGAGCAATTTAATCCTATTTTATTTTCAAATTATTTTTTATCTTAACTGGGTGTATGCAAGCTACGTCTTTGTCAGATACTTGACTCCACATTGTCTGTTTTGCATTATGGCTAAGGTGTTTTTAGCTATGAATTATATTTTGTTGTCTGCTAATTATCCTCATATTTCTTTTGTCAGATTCACTAGCAGCAATTATCATTATGGTGAAATCATGATCCTAGGTTCTGCCTTCACTTGGATTTGTTGATTTCTCTTGAAATCACCAGGAATTGCTTTGTGCATTTGGGAGCAGTGCTCAGTGTGAAGTGCCCGTTTTGACGAAACCCAGCAAGTTTATCTGTATTAACGTAATGAAGAGCAAGGCTCAAGGTATCCTTAGCTCCGTGTCTTCTTTATAGAGCAATATTAAAGTGAGAAATCAGGTAATTCATTGTTTTGTGTGCTTATTTGCCATAGTTCCATCCTCAAGCTGAGTTTCTCTTTTTTTTTTTTTTTTTGAGAAAGATTAAGAGCTCCTCAATATTTGTGCACTGCAACTAATCCCATAGTAAATATAACAAGTAATATAAATTATAATAAAGCCAGACAACAGCATTTGGAGCTAAACTTGAAGTTCAAAAGTGCTTGAAGAGCTGGATTTAGTGTGGTGCTCAATTTGATTAAATAAAGCTTCTATCAACTCCTAAGAAGGCAGCAAACCAAACGAAGAAAATTTGTGCTTCTGAGTCAATGAGCTTCCACTACATCTCAAATTTTTTGAAATGGAGCTTTCTGCTGCATATGTTAAGTTGCTAATGCCTCCAGACTCTAGCCTAATTTCTTCAGCTTTTTAATTATACTATTACTGCTCATAAAATGACCAATAATTTTTGTGCCTCCACAATTTCTATTTTTTATTTTATTTAATTCCATCCCAATTGAAAAGGGCAGTTGGTGAGTTTGTTTTCAAGCATTTCTTTTGAGTTTGAGCAGTTTAAGCATTTCTTACAATTTTTTTGTTTGTGCTTTTTCCCTTTTGATATAATTTTGAAGGACTGACCCTACTTGTATTTTGATTTAAGCTTCATTTTCAGGATGATAAACACTTCACATTTGCAGAACAATGCAACAGCACTACTTTAGTAAAGGATGTAATCCAATTCTCAACAAAATAACTTCTTCAGTAGGAGCAAATAAAATACTTTATATTTTATCACGGTCAGTAAAATCCAATTGTGTTGTGTTCTTGGTCTATGAGGATCATATCCCCTGTTCAGTTCAAATTTTTTGATACTTCAGGTTTCTTAACAGGTCAAGATTCCCATTTTAAAACCATAAGTGCATTAATCATAAAAATTAATGGGATAAAAAGGTGCTTTTAAAAAAGAGAACACTTTTCCTCATATTCTTCTTCTTCCATTATGAAGCAGATTGATGCTTAATGAAAGTAGATTTCACCACATGGAGGACACAATATGTTAACTGTAGGAAAAATAAATCAGAGATACAAGAGAAATTCTGTGTCCATTTGAGTATGATATTTCATTTTTTAAAAAATTCTCTTGATGAATAATTAAATTCTGTGTACGCATATGATTAAGTAATGATTAAAAAAAAAAAAAAATCATTTTGCTAGGACCTCGCTACTGTGTCTTTTTGTTGCTGATTGTAATTAGGACCAAGTCTTGACACCAGTGTGAAAGGACTAGTACCTGGAAAAATATAGAAATGCAAGAAAACAAACGCCAAACATGAAATTCACTCTTCTTAGCTTTAGCCAGTATCTTAACTACACCATTTTTTTCAGCTAGTTTTATGCTCAATAGAAAAAGATATGTCCAAGAGACGGATCATCATATCCACTGGTGACGCATTATTATTTTTTTCCTTATGCCTGCAGGCATAGCTATGTATCTAGCCTGAATGAGCTGGCTAAATTTTAGATGTTGAAATTAGGGCCCGTCCCAAGTCATAAATAGGTCAGCAGCAGACTTCTTTTTTCCTTCAAACCTTGCAACATGAAAAGCGTTATGATGTCATTTTGATAAAAAAGGCAAATAGTGCTAGGTTTGTGGCATGCATGTGAATTAGTATGGTGTAAAAAAAGATACTCCTGGGAACAAAGAAATACGTTTACATCTGTTTGTTGTATATACCTTGCTGTAGGTACTGCTTTATGAAATCTAGAAAACAATAATTAGACCAAATAGTCTGTGTCTCAGATAAAAATGTGTCAGATAATAAAATCTATATAAAGAACCCCCTGCAAGAATCTCTATATAAATGTACAGGATATGACTTTCCTTTGTATTTATATTTGAAAAAAGAACAATGATCGTTTCTGGAAAATAGCTCAGGATTGTTTAATGTAGGAGTCTGTCATACTATCCTGGTTTCACCTGGGTTAGAATTTTTGTAGTAGCTGTGCTTTGGCTGTGAATAATGTTGGTAACACAACGGTGTTTCAGTTGTTGCTAAGTAATATTTACTCTGACCAAGGGCTTTTCAACCTGTCATGCTTTTCCAGTGATAAGAGGCATAAGAAGCCGTGAGGGAGCAGACACAGACACCTTACCCAATCTAACCGAAGGCGCATTCTGTACCAGAGCATGTTATGTCCAGTATATGAACTGGGGGGAGTTACCCAGAAGAGACTGATCGTTGCTCAATAGGATCAGTCAGTAGGTGTTGAGCAGTTTCACTGTGCATCTGTTGTCTGTCCTTATCCTATTATTATCAGTTATTGTTGTTATTACTACTATAATACTTTATTGCATTTGTTAAAATGTACTTGTCTCAACTTGTAAGTTTTCGTCTTATTCTCCTTCCCATCTCGCTGGGGGGTATGGGTGCAATGAGTGAGTGGCTGCATGGTAATTAGTTGCTGACTGGGCTTAAATCATGGCACATGGAAAGAATATACTAAATTAAATGATTTAAGCCTGTAGATTTTTTTCACTTTCACTTTTCCTGAAACTAGAGCACTAACTTCTAAAACCTTAATATTTCTTTAACAAAGTTTTTCCACTTATCACAATTCTTCCTACATTCTTTTCTCCTCTTGTCCCACTTTTCCCACTGAGTTCACCACTCTTCAGTTTCTCTTGCCCTGCTGGCATACCACTTATGTAACATAAAAATGAAAGACAGTAAAAATTGAAATAAGCTTTTCTTCTTTTTTTCTTTCTCTCCAGAATTCATTCGCAAGCTAAAGAAAACTGGTTTCTGTGCTCAGTATTTCTAGCCACATTCTCTTTTACTAGCTTTCTCTACAGTGGTGGGAGCAATAAGGAAAAAAAAAAAAAAACAAACCCAAGCAAAATTTATGGGTCTAAACAGCAGCCTGAACGTAGTAAAGGTAATTTTAATCTTTTTACAGAAATAAATAAAATACTCTGACTATGGAGGTTGATAGCTTTGGAAACTGCAGATAGGTAAACAAAAATTATCATACTTACTGCAATAAATCATCAGCTAGATGGAGATCTGATTAGCCTCCAAAGTTGTCACATAACAACTTGTGTCGGCTTCTCATTCAACATTCCTGAGTTAAAAACGTCATACAGAGGAAATTAACCTGTCCTCTGTATTGTCAGACAACATTTATTCACAGAAATTTAACTGCTAAGACACCTACTTTATGTACTATGATATAGCATAGATTTGTTATAATTTATAAGCACAGGAGTGTCAATATTTTTTCCTACTTATTTTATAAGTTTTGGGAGCACTGAGCATATGAAGTGATTGAAATGAATGACAGTGAATGCAACTCAGTTTTTCATTTCAGCATTTCTGCATAAAGTAATAGGGATGATGTGCTATTGTGTAATATCACATCTGATAATTTATGACTTTTTTTTTTTAACATGTAAACTTCCTGCTAGCACACTTATTGATGCAGGGTCCAGGTCTTAATAGCAACATAGCACTGTTTTTCTGCCAAAGTCAATTTGCTAGTGTTGAAACTGTAAGTAGGTGCATTTTGGGTCATATTTTATTGTGAAGCAGGTTGTACTTATGATATCCAGTGAGCAGTTAAATAAAAAAGTTCACTTAAATTTGCCAAGAATGAACATAAGCACTTTTCGTTGTCACTTTCTTGCATGAGCTCTTCTTTCACAATGCTTTAATATACTTTCTTCAAAGACCAACACTGGGAATATTTGAATGTACAAATTCCCCCTAAATTATTGCAATTTTGAGACTCTGAAATGAGTTATGCATTTTTCAGTGTTTTTCAACCCATTTATTCTAAACACCATGGCTCATCTGTGTATAAATCAGGCATGAATGGTTGGAACAGCATGGTTTTCTTTACCATAGTTTACTTGTGCAGCTTGCAAGGAAAAAAAAAAAAAAAAGTCACAGAATATAATTGTCTTAGAATGGTTTTAGCTACCATTATTTTCTTTATTATACACATGTGGTTCATGCTATTTTTTTTTTTTTTTTGGTTTGTTTTGCTTCTTAGGACAATTTCCCTATAAAGAGCTGACCTAAGAGTCTTTACCGCTGTAGTTTGCTTCTTCAGGTAGTCTGTCAGTGTCCATATTTAGCATCCTTCAGGGTACAAAACAAGATATAGATGGTTTTGAATCCCTTTTAATTAGCTAAGCTCTGTAACAGCGTTCATTACTTTGCAGAGACTATATAGAGCTGATGCTGTTACATTTATTTTAATTGTTCCTTGAGCTGTCCTGAGAGACTATCTGTCTTAGGTGCTTGTAACTTCCATTATTTTAGTAATTTTTTCGCATAACACTCACAGTAAGATAAGAGTGCATGTTTGTGCATGCATGTGTGCATGTGTGCTTATGCGTGTGGACTTTCTTGTGTTCCAAACTCTTGCTAAGAGTATGCACATCTTTAAGCAGCGCTGCTTGACCTGAAGTTTAAGCTTCTGAGCCAGACACCTCAAGACAGTTGTGTCCACTTTCTGGAAATTAGATAATCCTTCTCTGGCAGCATTCACATCCATGAAAATCTTAGCAACTCGTCTAACATACATGCAGGTTCATAGATGTGCATAACTGTATGTTCAGACAAACTAACATTACTGACATGTCCTGATCCTCTTTGAAATAGATGAATAGCTGTAGGTTCAGAGCTTCATATATCAAGAGATACTTTTGATAGTATGTGCTAAAAGGTGATATCTATGCATCCATGAAACATGGCTCTCCTTCCTGGTCTCCTTAGATCATCAGTTTAAGACTATATTAATAAAACAGTGTATAAACTATATCATATATAACGTATACAATATATTATATTGCATAGCTGTTGTTGCCTACTCACTGATTTCCTAATACTAGAAAGAAATACACTGCAAATTGAACAGTGCTCTTAATTTTCATTTTCAGTACCAGTGACATTTTTGTTAGGACAATCACCTATTTTCTGAGGTCTTCTGAAATGTTCCCTGAAGCATAGGGCCTGATTTACTCACCAGGTTAGTCAGTCCTAGCATATCTATGTGTGTACATATATATATACACAGAAAAAATCTATAAATACATGAATTTAAATGTTAAATTTGATCTAAAACCTGATTAAAATAATGGTGATATCTAAGAACTTACCTGTAACAATCAAAATAATACGGTATAAAAAAAATGTCAAATGACTTCTCAGGCCATAGTTCTTGCAGCCATCTGCAATGAAACAAGGTCAAAATTTAAATCACTACTGCTACCACCAATAATAATAATGACAAGGAAAATACAAGTAAAAAATACAAGAGCTCACCACCTATACCCAGTCCAAATAAGCAGTGCACCTCCACCCTTCTGGGTCTCTGCTCTCCCTTTTCACATCCTGGGCATGACATGTTGTGGTATGGAATACCTCTTTGGCTAGTTTGGGTCAGGTGCCCTGTCTCTTCTTCCTGGCTTCCTCCTGGCTTCTCCTCCTCCCTGGTGGAGCATGAGGCTTAGAAAGTCCTTGGTCAGACAAAAACATAACCAAGCAGTACCTGAAAACACTGATGTTACCAGTGCAGTTTCCAGGCCCAAAATCAAAAACACAGTACTGCACCAGCTACCAAGAAGGAGAAAATGACTGCTACTGGTGAACTCAGTGCACTGTCCTTGAAGCTGACTTTTCTCAAGAAGCTAAAAATCAGAGGTATTAATTGCTGTTAGTCCCTTTGGGAAATCCCAGTCTGAATGACTCTGACTTCCAGTTATTCCACAGAACATTAGGAGTCTTCTGCATCCAGAAACTGGGTGACTGATCTCAATTCCTTAGTCAACAGCTTTTTTATTTTCTATACTTGTTTGCATTTTACTGCACTTGTTTTTCTTAATTAATTCAATTAATTCATTTTGCATGTTAGCATAATTCAACAAAGTTGGTAAATTATGATTTAAATGTCTTTAATTGTTCAGAGTAGTCACTTCAAGAGAAAAGAAAAACAATGTAATGAGAAAAATAATATATTCTTTGTAAAGGGATAATTTAATTTTCTTCTCAGGGGATGACTGGCTGCAATTCCTCTTCATACATAAAGAAAACTCAGTAACTATTACTAATGCTTCTTATGAGTGTTATCCTGAAATTTAATATTGTAATATGTAATCCCTACAGCTGTGGAAGCACATCAGCTAATATTTTAAGATAATGCTTATTAAGATCAATGTCAATTAACCACAATTCATTGCTTGAATATCGATCGGCATATTTAATTTACCATTAGTGTTAGCAGAATGATGTATGAGTCAATTAAGATAACATTGACAGAGAATCTTAATTAGATATTTAATTCTCTAGCCAGATTTAAGAAAAACCTAACCACTGGGTTCAGTGCTTTCCCTTTGTCTAGAATATCTGTTTTTATTCAAAATAAAGCTATTTGCTTAAATATCAGTACAAACTGATTTTTTAAACTGCCTTTTGTTTTTTTCTTTTTGGTTTTTTTTTTTTTTTTTTGTTTTTTTTTTTTTTTCATTTGCTGCCTGGAATTCTTTATTTCTATCAAAGATTTTTTAAACCTTCCATACAAGTTTTCTCAAGCAGAATAAACCCATTGCAATGAGCTATTGTCTAACCTCACAAAAGTCTTTTCCACAGCAGTCAGGAAATCATTCCCAAGATAGTCACTGACTTCTGCAAGAGAAAGAAGACTTTGGCTGAAACATCCCTAAGTATTTGCACAGAAGCAGTTAGCTTGCAAAATGAGCTGAAAGCATTTCTATGCATTATTTTCTAACTGATCTTCTTTTTCATTTAGTCTGTAGTCTTAGTTTTGAACTCTTATTACCCCTTGTAACCTTTGCTTAAATAGCCGTGCCTGTTTGTTCTTCACATCCTTGTTCTGACACTTTTGTCACTGATTGAAATAATGCTCTCATTCCATGTGGGGTGGTAAAGGACATCAATATTTAGATAGGAATGAAAAAGGAAAAAAAAAAGCAAACAAAGAAAAGAGATATCATCAGAAACTGAATTCTGAATACAATGTTTTCTGTTAGATGACAAACAGAAAAGGAGAAAATATCTTCCTTCAAATGGATTGAAATACATAACTTTCTTGCTTTGATTTTCTGCAATATAGCAAAAGCCTCAAAAATGAAACAAAATATTTCAACATTGTTTAATCAATATGAAATATAACTTATCAACAGCATTTGCTTCTGAGACCTTTAATATTTAGGCGTTTCATTGAAAAATGGAACAAAATAACTGTCATCTCATGAAATTGAAGTTTTGTACTGCCATTGAGGAATACTTATGGTTGAAAAGAAATTAAAGTCTCATTCCAAATAGGCAACAACACTGCATTTGAATCTGTTTTATATGAGTTTACTAACAAGTGCCAGTTAATAAAAAGTGGATCACATCAATCAGTGAGAAAGGCATTGCGTATACCTGAAATGGATAAACTATTTTATTTTATTCAGCTAACCACTGCTGGAATCTGCAGATTTACAGAATCATGAATTCAGAATCAGATTCTAAGTAGCTAGGTTAACTGTATTTCATGTAACAGTTTTTGTCAGGGGATTATAGAATCATAGAATAGTTAGGGTTGGAAAGGACCTTAAGATCATCTAGTTCCACCCCCCTTGCACAGGCTGAGACACCTCACACTAAACCATGTCACCCAAGGCTATGTCCAACCCATCTTGAACACTGCCAGCGATGGAGCATTCACAACTTCCCTGGGAAACACATTCCAGTGCCTCACCACCCTTACAGTAAAGAATTTCTTCCTCAGATCTGATCTAAACTTCTCCTGTTTAAGTTTGAACCTGTTACCCCCTGTTCTCTCATATGCTCTATTTTTAAATAATCTGTTCCCTGAATAGAAGGTTTTTGAATAGTAAATCGTAAAGGAAGAAAATTGAAGGTTACTTGTGACAAGTAATTTTTTTCTAAATATTTTTTCTAGAGTTTTTAATGAGACACTGGTTTCACTTTTAAAGTTTTTGCACTTCTGAAGTGAGTAAAAAAACTCTTGCTTTGCTTCTAGGAGAGATGGACTGCAAGTACAAATGTCACAATATTGTTAGTGGTTTCCTTGTACTGAAGATAATTCTATTGTAAAGGTTTGACAAGGAAAAGTCATGTTACACTTGCCTCGTTTCCTGTATTTTTCACTTAGCATACATGCACTAATTGACACTGCCAGACACTGGATACTAAAACTGATTTAATGCAGTGTGGCAGTTCTTTAATTCTCATGAAAGTAAGTTGTTTCAAGAAATATCAAGAGTAAGAAAAGGTGAGACACTGAACGTACAAAAAGGATTAGAAAAGGGCTGGAATTTCTTATAAGATCACAAACTTAGGCAATGAAAATTAAAGATTATAACTATTTCAACCATCTTCAATCCAGAAGATGCTGACAGGAGGGTTTTGGTGCCAAATATTGTTCTAGAAGTGTACCAGAAGCTCATTTTGTGACCTTTTTAAGTTCTCCGTATCACAGAACTTTAAAAAAAATTCATAGACCTCTCTGAACACATGTTGAAACCCTCTAAAAGCCTTGAAATTCTTCATGATGCTTTGGGCATGCTTTAATAACTGTATATGTGATTCATAAAAACTCTTTTAAGCTTTTCCTTTGTTCTTCATGTGTCTTCCATTCCTATATTTCTATTCTTCATTAAGAACTTATTCTTTTCCCTAAAAATTTCTACAAAGCAGTGAATCTTATTCTGACTGTTCCTAGTTCTCCTACCTTCAATTTACAAATATATGCATTTGTTCATTGAGCAGCAATCATGGCTGAAGAATGTACACTTGTTGATCATTCTTTGTAGGAAAAAATGCAGAGAGAATGAATTTTAATAGCTCATTTCTATATGTAGGTAGAATAATATGCATATGCATTTCTGTAGGGTTGGTGAAATTTCTCTTGCTTAAAAGTAATCTGTCAGATTATTTGTCCTGGATTCAGCAGTAGCAGTCATCTTTTCTCCTGAGTAGCTGGTGCAGTGCTGTGGTTTTGACTTTCAGCCTGGGAACAGCACTGATAACACTCATGGTCTTAAGTGCTGCTCAGTAATGTTTACTCTGACCAAGGACTTTCTGAGCCTCATGCTCTGCCAGGGAGGAGAAGTTGGGAGGAAGCAGAGACAAGACACCTAACCCAAGCTGACCAAAGAGGCATTCCATACCACAACACATCATGCCACAGCACATCATGCCCAGGATGTAAACTGAGGGCAGTTACCCGGAAGGGTTAGATCACTGCTTGGGTCGGGCTGGGTATCGTTTGGTAGGTGGTGAGTGGCTGTGTTCTCTTCCTTTGTTATTTCCCTCGTCATTCTTATTATTGGTGGTAGCAGTAGTGGTTTGTATTATACCTTAGTTACTGGACTGTTCTTAACCTGTGGGAGTTACATTCTTTTGATTCTCCTCCCCATCCCTCCAGGAGCAGGGGGAGGAAGTGGGGAGAGTAAGCATATGGCTGAGTTGCCAGATGGGCTTAAACCACAACAATTCTCATTCAGCAATGTCCAAAGTCAGCTGCAAGGCTTTGACGTCAGCAAACTGACTCGATTCTCCCTCTCCTTCAGCAGTTTCTGCAACTTGTCATTGAGGACTCCATGCAGCTGCCTTCCATCTCTGATGCTTTCCCACAATATGGCAGGACCCATCAGTAAACAAGGCATGTTGCTTTTCACTTTCTGACAGTTTATTATAAGGTGGGGTCTCTTCAGCATGCATCACCTCCTCCTCTGTTGACATTCCAAAATCTTGGCCCTCTGGCCAGTCCATAATGACTTCTAGAATTCCTGGACAATTGAGATTTCCTATTTGAGCTCACTGTGTAATTAGTACAGCCCACTTACTCCATGTCGCATCAGTTGCATGATGTGTATGAGACCATGCTTTTGAACATAAAGCTCAGCACGGGCATCCAGGATGTCAGCAGGAGCTTCAGCACCAGTCACTTCTGAAGCAGCTCGAACCCCTTCATAGGCTGCCAGTATCTCCTTTTCAGTTGGGATATAGCTGACTTCAGATCCTCTGTATCCCCAACTCCAAAAGCTGAGGGGTCAAGCTTGAGCCTCCCCTGGAGTAATGTGAGTAATGCTTCACTATTTTCATATTAGAGAAAAATACTAAAATATCTTTTTTTGCATATGGCACACTGTACACAGACAGAAAATAAAAAAAAAAAAAATTGAAACAAAATTGAAACAAAATAAGCCAAGCATTGTAAAGACACAAGAATGTGAAGCTGAATTGCATTCCATAGATTCCCGAGTTTTCTCATTCCCGTTCCCTACTGTAGAACAGTTTTACACTTCAAAAATCAGTTTATTGAAAAGTTAACATGACTACATAATGTATGTCTTTCATGTACATTGTCTCTTCGCAAGTTCATTGTTTTCTTAGGTTGATCTTAAATAGAAATAACATGAAGAGGTAAAAAAAATTAGAGCTGAAATTAAACATAAGTTTATAATGAATGTTGTGATCTCTTTCTAAAATAGCTTTAATTTTGAGGTACTTGAATTAAAGCTTTTTATCTTTCAGTTTTTTCATTTAGAAATTTGTACAAAACAGGTGGTCACGACTTCAAATATTGAAATCATAGACCCTGAATATCAGGATTCTTTTTTTTTTTTCAGGAGAGTTTATCACTCATCATATGCTATTAAACAGCATTTATTTAATTTTGTATTCTCCCTCCTTGTTGCAGAGATTTTAACTATTGCCTGTGATTCTTGCATATAAACATATATTCTGATTTTAATGCCTAAGTTCACAGAGTTGAACAGTTACATTTTATAGCTTCCAGACTGGAATGGCTCATGAAGTGTGGCATGTAATGGAGGTCTTTATCCAATTAGCTGCTTTTCCTTATTTGCCTTAACATTTGTAGCTTGCCAGTTCATGCTCTCTGTAGTTGATGCGCTTTGCTGTTAGATTCCTAAAGTCTGTGTGGGAGCTGGAGGCAGGGAGGCAAAGACAAAGTAAATGCATCAGAACAATAATAAAATAATCAAGTAAGCTCTGTATCTCAAAGAAACTGATTTCACCATGGGTCCCATCTTTTATCTCCAGTTAGATAAAATGCAGAACTCCTATTACTTTCAAGAGGATAGATTACTTGGAACTCAGTTTGAATTCAGAGAAATTTCTTTTTTTTTCTTTACCAAAGAAGAATTTACATATTTACAAAGTAAACACATAAATGTAGCTCTAGATCTCTAGAAAAGAGGGAAAGGAGATTTTTCCCAAAATTTTTGATCTATCTGCTCAATATATTTTCTAAAACAGCTCATAAGGCTACAGGAAAGTATAGTATTATGTCAATGTAGCAATCACTTGCAATTTATTTTCGGTATTTTTAATTCATTCTTAATAACTCAAAATACAAAAAATCCGGAAATGTACATCCCTATTATTTTTATAACCCAGTCAAAAGAAGGGCAGAGTTCTTTGACTATCAATGCTCAGGGAATTCAAATAATAAATTACAAGTTTCAAGCGCAGCTCAACCTCAGTTTTCATATGATCTAAATATGAAATGGCAAGTAAGTGATCATGTCTTTTATTCAAGTACTTTCAAACAGATTGTTGACAGAAAAAGTTCAGTGTGCTTAATCAGGAGAAATAGTTGTCAGATTTAAAGGCAAACCTCATTTCTCATAAAGTAATTCCAAGCAATATCTATCTTTATCTAGCCCTACTTTTAAAAATGGTAGTTTTAGAAATTAGTTTACTTACTTCTACAATGGAAAAATATAGCCTCAAATTGTTGAGCTTTTCAAGAAAGAAAAATGAAACTATGTGACAACAAATGTTGGGAATATATGGATCTTATGAATCTGATCTGAATTGTCTGGGAAAAGACTGTGTGTTTACTTTTTTTAAAGCTTTTTTTTCACCACTTAGAATGTGAGTAAATAGCACAGTATAAAAGATTTTACTGCTATTTTACCCTTTTTACCAGCTGTTTAATTGTTTCTTCTTTAAATGCCTGAATTCTTGATTTGCAAGTTACTTCCTTCCTGGTATCAATCTGTTGGATTCCTTAAGCACAATTTCTTTAACATTTATGGTGGCAATCCACCTTTAGTACTATTTTCAGCTGGGGTCCCAACATAGGAGGAACATGGACCTACTTGGGTAAATCCAGAGGAGGGCCATGAAGATGATTGGATGTCTGGAGCACCTCTCTTAAGAAGACAGGCTACGAGATTTCAGATTGTTTAGCTTGGAGAACAGAAGGCTCAGGGGAGACCTTAGAGCAGCCTTCCAATACCCAAAGAGGGCCTACAAGAAAGCTGGTGAGGGACTTTCTACAAGGGCATGTAGTGACAGGACAAGGGGGGATGGCTTTAAGCTAAACAGAGATTTAGATTAGATGTTAGGAAGAAGTTCTTTACTGTGAGGATGGTGAGACATGTTGCCCAGAAAAGCTGTGGATGCCCCATCTTTGGAAACATTCAAAGCCAGGTTAGATGAGGCTTTCAGCAAGCTGGTCTAGTGGAAGGTCTAGTGGCCCGGGACAGGGGTCTTGGAGCTAGGTGGACTTTAAGGTCCCTTACAACCCAAACTATTCTACAATTTTATGATGTTTGACAGGTGGATAATGAAGGCTGCCCAGTCAAGGCAAAGAAACCTCAGAGAGCCATTAGGAAGATATACAAAGGTCTTAAGCAATTTCCACTTTCTAATACACAGAAAAATGGAAAGGGTATTGTAAGAGTTGTTTTCCAATTTATGGATTTATTGATAAATTTGAAAGATATGTCTCACTTGTTTACATCACTTCCAGGAAATCTCACAATATCTCACTATCTCATTAAAATGGCCACTGACTTTAAATTCAATAACAAAGACAATTATGGGAAATAATCACAGAAGTAACCCCAAAAGAATATGACAGCTGTTTTAAGATGTATGCACCAAAGCCTTATATTCTGCCTCAGGACTGATAAAGGTGTCACTGATGATAATGTGTTGGAAGAAGCTGTATGTCAGCAAAGCTCTAATCTGGTAATTGTGGTTCTGAAGTTGAACCTGCATGATTTGGGCCATGAACAGACTCAGAAGTGAGGCCATCATGCTCCAGACCACTGGCACAAGTTCTGATACTGGCGCTGGCTTGTTAATCACCTGTGAGTTGCAGGGTTGAGGAGCAAGGGAGCATCAATACCACTGTGCCATTCATGTGCAGTCTGCTTGCACTGCTTGTAGAGATAAGGGTTTGTGGGAGCTTGAATATATCCTTAGAACTGGTGCCTCTAGTATAGCAACTGCTGTGACAGATGACTATTCCTCAGGAATTCATC
This sequence comes from Forpus xanthops, assembly GCA_032466535.1. Lineage (NCBI taxonomy): Eukaryota > Metazoa > Chordata > Aves > Psittaciformes > Psittacidae > Forpus > Forpus xanthops. Next base: position 19,972 of record JASSUY010047363.1, read on the forward strand.
TTGTGACTAAACCATTAGAGGACAAAGAAATCTAAGCACCTAGCTAAATCAGAGACCTGGGTATCACACTCAGAAAACAATCCATGTAATATGTATTAGTCCCCAAGGACAGTCTGGCAGAGCAGGAAGAAGAAAAGACCTTCAAATGTCAGCCCCTAAGGCTGAATTTAAAACCCATTAAAGAAACTAGTACTGTTACTACAAATACCTTAGAGATTCTGATCAAGTTTTTGAAAATACTTTAATGATTTAAATGTTTTTCTCAGTATGTAATCCCTCAAAAGCTGTGATTTTGAACATCCATATTACAGCATTCCTGAAGCCCTGCTTCTTTGTCCTGGAGCTTTGATGATTTTGATGCCAAAATGAAACTTCATTAATCTATAGGAAAGAGTGGCTGTCTAAGAGATCCTCTAGCTAAGTATTCACATTCTCACAACATGAAAAAAGAATGCTACTGTACCAGTACTTTTTCTTAGGTATGTATTTTGTGCTTTATATGATTGTTATGTTTGCACTGTTGAGCTTTACAGTCTAATGTGGATCTTAAACGTTAAACAATAGGTTTTCCTTGGCTTTATTTGGAATCAAAGCATGTTTTTGACATGCAAAAAATATTTAAAATACATCCATATTGCAATTTAATCTGTTTAAATTAATTTCTTGAGGCTATTTTGATACAGATACATTTATAAAGAAAATGCTTATGCGAAAAACCTTCAGGACCAGGTATTCCAACCAAAAAAAACGGTGAAGTAAAGCTGAAAGAAAAGAAGAATTCACACTTTGATATGTAAACAAAATGAAAATATGCTCTAATTGTTTGATGAATAATGCAACAGATAGTGAGAAATAGGACCTTTAAGCAGTTCAAATGCATTTCTGGATAAAACCATTCTTTCCGTTTAAATGAAATATCTTTTATAAATCTGTACTTATTATTCTTGAATTTTGCCTTTTTATTTTTGAAATAATTTTTAATTTTTTTTTTTGTATTGATGATCATGCAAAGCTTTTTAATTTATGGCTGGGGAAGAAATTTCATAAGACAATCATCATCTGCAAGTACACTCAAGAACCATTTTTTTTATCTTATTTGTACATAGAATCAAGAAGCAAAAGAGAAATGTTTTTGAACTTATACAGTTTTGAATAAAAAACAAAATTATTTTTTTGCAAGTTTCTTTTTCTCCAGAAAACGAGTATTTCTGAATATTGCTCAGACTACTGTAGTAAAAAAAAATTTTCTCTATGATCACCCCTTTTAATTCAAATATATAAGTAGATTGCATTTTTAGGACTCTGATTACATCTCTGTCCACATGAATATGTAGTCATCACAAATACCACCTTACTCAAAGGACTCATTTAAATAACCCTTAAAGACTGTATGACTGGACATGTGGTGCTTACATTTCAATCTGTTTCAAGGAGCTGGAAATGAAAACCAATGCTGCCAAGAACTGGCCTGCCAGTGTTGTCAAGCTGTCAGGAGTTATTTCAAACAAACAAGTCCAAAAAAAACCAGAAATTGAGCTGTTCCCATACTACAGATGATTGTGAAAATGGATGCATAGAAGGTCTTGACTGCTTGCATGCATTTTATTTTTTTATTTTAAGCTGTATGTTTTTGAGAGCCTAGAAAGGCCATAGCTTTTATCTGGTTATGTGTAAACAAAGGAATTGCAGAAAACGGACACAAGAAAAAGATGCCTGTAGGAAGAACTGTTTAAGCCAGTATGAAAACTGGTATCTCAGTTGCATGGTCAGGTTGTATCCTCATAAATTTCTGTTATCACCTAAAGGTGCATTCACTGGTTATAGCTTCTCATGAACCTTTAAGTAATTGGCTTACTTATTGTTTCAGCAAAATATTAACTAACGAGAAATATCTAACCAATTCTTTCTGAAGAATATCCATGAAATGATGTCGAGTTAACAAGTGCTTTAAAAAAGGATTTAAGCAGCTTGATGAGCCACTTGGGAAATCTTAAAAATGAAATATTGCAACTTTTTTTCTACATTTGTAAATTCCAGAGAGTTTCATACAGAAATGAGATGTCATCCAGCTTTTGGAGGTATTTTTTGTACATTGAAAATTCTAAAAGTTTAGGTTATAAAAGACTTTTTCTCATTTTCTCAGTCTTGTGCACAGATTACTATCTCAGAGCAACAATTTTGTCTTGTTCTGTGTGGGAACACTGTCTTTCACAAACTGGTCTTCTGTTTTAGTGTGCACCACAAAGCCTCTGCCTTTTCCTGTTTCCAGAGATATTTACATTACTGAGGATGTGTTTTTGAAATAGATGCCTAAAAGAAATAGTTAAATATATAATGGATCTGAAAGAAATTATTTTAATCATTGGTGTAATAAGAGATGTTATCTAGAAGTAGTGGAGTCCTTGTCTTTTGACTAAAGAATTGGTTTTCGTCACATTATATTCTACTGACTTCTCTCTCATGGCAAATCATTTTAATGAAAATCCTGCAGTAGGTTCCTTTTTATCATGATAGCCATTTATTCTTAAAATTAATTTTGGAAAAGAGGAATAGTAGCGGTCAATAATCTGCAAGTGCCTGAACAAGCTTATATAATTTGAGAATTAAAAAAAAAAAGCATATGTATAAAATATATCTGCATAAATGCATGTTTTAGTGTCTATTATGTTAAAAATATAAGCCTTCAAAGACATAAAGAGTTGACAGGCATGATGCATTTTAGAATGCACTTCCAGAGTAGCTGTGGCACTAATTCTTACTAAACTAATATTAATATAAATCAGAAATGACTCTGGTAGCATCTGGGAAATTATGCCAACAGGATAGCACTCTAATTGAAATCAGAATGTGACAAATTCATGAAGTGCAGCTATCCCAAAAGCATTTCCAAAGGCCATAGTAGCCAGAATTTAACTTGTAAAAACAAAATAATTCAGATATGAGTCCAAATTCTGTTTTTACATCAAGTCACTGTGTCTTGCTATTGATATGTGCTTTGTTTTGCATACTATTGAAAGACTCAGGCAACACAGCAGAAAAACATAATTTTTAAGAAGAAATCTAGATCATGATATTTTCTTTGTAAATGCAAAGAGTCATTTAATTTTCTGATTGAGTTACAACTGAGAAAAAAGAAATCTCTCATAAGTTCAGCTACTTGAAATTCATGCTCCATTCAACACGTGAATGAAGCCAAACTCATAGGTGCAGAGCTGAATTTTACATTTTAGTACTGCCTTTAGTAATTCCAATCCCTCAGTAATGTTGTACAAGAGATGGCAAATTCAAGCAATAGTATCCATAGGCTAAGTGTATAGTTCTATCAGTTTCTCTATGAATCCTATATCTTGTCTGGTGAATTCAGTAAACTCTAGTAAGCTCGGTTATGATTGCATTTTGCAAAATTGAGAACAGCATTTAAAATTTTAGGGTTATCCACTTAACCTATTCATGGCCTTATATTCAAGTTCTTATAATTAAATACATATATAACTGCATTCAGAATCAAACACTTTACAACTGGACTTATGCACATGTATATACATAAGTCGAATAAGTGTATAATTGGTTTTAGAATCAAGGTGTTTTTAAGTTAAAATTACAATATGCTATCATGCGCTTGAGCGTGTCCTAAACGGCTCTTACATATGTGTAGTTATTTCAGCATACAGTTAGGAATATATATTAAGATAATTATTCTAACAGTTAATACTAATTAAATAAAAAAAAATAAAAACAGCTGTATTTCATCAAGCTGGTTTCTCCTATACAGTTTCTTAAACTGAGTTGCAAAAATAATTTCATTGTAGTGTTAAAAACATTGGAAGTATGTAGTAAATTTAGTCGATACTCACATTTAACAATACAGCTTTACTGAAGGAACTGTATTGCTGATTTCAGTGTAGCTGCCTTAATTTACACCACCTGAAGATTTCAAGTAAATGCTATGCTTCACCACTGGATAAACAAAGCATAGGAAGGAATGTTCAGGTAAAATAATTTAGAGAATTGATCTGCTGTTCTTTGAGCACCGAACTGTATGATATAATTGTAACAATTTGTGTCTGTTTTTTCTGCTCAAAAAAATATTTCTTTTTCCTCTGGGGCAATACAGATATTTCATGCTTCTTCAAGGTAAGGCAAATGACAATGTTAGTTAATAAGATACACTTTTAAGAGCTTCTGCCATAATAATCCAGTTTTCTTTTGTTTAATTGTGCTAGCTGGGAAACTCAATTATATCACTGCTTAGTGCAGAAGAGGACAGGTCACCCAGGAGGAGGCTAGAGTTGCTGTCCAATCTTGCAGGGGTAGGGTTAGAAAAGACTGACCTGTGTTTGAATCTGGCAAGATGTCCTGGATTCAGCAGTAACATTCATTTTTTTTCTCCTTCTTGGTAGCTGGTAGCTGGTGCAGTGCTGTGGTTTTGACTTTCAGCATGGGAATAGTGCTAATAACACCAGTGTTTTTAGTTGCTACTCAGTAATGTTTACTTTGACCAAGGACTTTCTGAGTCTCATCCTCTGCCAGGGAGGAGCAGAAGCCAGGAGGAAGCAGGACAAGACATCTGACCCAAACTAGCCGAAGAGGTATTCCGTTCCATAGCACGTCATGCCCAGTTGTTGTGGTTTAAACCTCCCAGCCACACAGTTTTCTCTCTCACTCAACTTCCCCCTTTATCTTCCCCCCACTCCCAGAGGGATGGGAAGGAGAATCAAAAGAATGCGGCTCCCACAGGTTGAGATAAGAGCAGTTCAGTAACTAAGGTATCACTACTGCTACCACCAATAATAATACAAGAGAAATATAAGGACAGAGAATACAACTGCTCACCACCCGATACCAAGCCCGACCACACAGTGCACCCCTACCCTTCCACGTCTCTGCTCTCCATTTTATCATCCTGGGCTTGATGTGCTGTGGTACGGAATACCTCTCTGGTCGGTTTGGGTCAAGTGTACTGTCTCTACCCTCCCTGGCCTCCCCTCCTCCCTGGCAGAGCATGAGACTCAGAAAGTCCTTGGTCAGACCAAAACATTACCAAGCAGTAAATAAAAACACTGGTGTTTTCAGCTCTGTTCCCACACCAAATATCAAAAACACAGCACTGCACTGGCTACCAAGAAGGAGAAAAATGCCTGTTCCTGTTGAGCACATGACAAGTCTACAAACTGGGGGCAGCTACCCAGAAGGGTTAGATCACTGCTCAGGATGGGCTGGATACTGGTTGGCAAGGGGTTAGCAGTTGTATTCTCTTCTCTTGTTGTTTCCCTTATCATTATTATTATTGGTGGTAGCAGTAGTGGTTTGTGCTATACCTTAGTTACTGGACTGTTCTTATCTCAACCCATGGGAGTTACATTCTTTTGATTCTCCCTCCATCCCTCCAGGAGCAGGGGCGGAAGGGAGGGAATGAGAGAACAGTTGCATGGTTTCTGGGTTGGTGCTGGTCTTAAAACACAACAGTTCTTTTTTGGCTCCCAATTTGGGGAACAAAAGGTTGAGGTGATGACAGATCTGACTGGAGTGTGTCTAATCGTAGTTGTGATAAGCATTCCTTTTTCCAGATTAATAGTCACTTGTCACAGTTCTGATTTATTGGCTCTGAAAGTTGTTGCTCTTGATCTCACAGTTTCAGCATGTCGTACCTTATTTACAGCTGGTATTTGCTGTGTTTGTGTTTATTGGCTGAGGGTCTTGGGATAAGATTCTTGTTTCGTTGTACTTTATAGTAATGACTTGTAATACAATAGACTCATTGATCATGAAACTGATCTGTCCTGTGTTCTAAGTGTAGTTACACCTCTACACTTTGGGAGATAAATAATAGAGGTGTATAGCAATTACACAACTTTTTTCCCCTCCTAAGAGGAAGACATTCCCGCACACCTTAGTGACAAGTACAGCAGCATCATTTGAGAGTTCTGAAGGTTTTGAATGGCCTTTGGGTACCCTGAAACCTGCCTGCTGATTGTGATAGGGATCAACATGTTAGCACAAATACAGAGTATGTTTTATCTACAACAATTTTGTCTGATCTCTCAAGTCAAGTCTTGTTTGCATCTTGTCTAGGATTAGACGATGATATAGGAGGACCAAGACATTTTCCCCAAGGCTTGACAGTCATGAGTGGCAGGGTGTGTGGGACAGTATGGGCGAGTATCTAGTCCACTGGGGCTTTCCAGTGCTTTGGAAGCATCAGAAATGGAAGGCAGTTGTACAGAGTACCCAGCGACAAGTTGCAGAACTGCTGAAGGGAAGGGTGAATTATTTTGATTCTGGTGGGCCCATGACACCTCAGGCCATCACGAAGGGGGTGAGTGAGTGAATGGTTACACAGTGCTGTTAGCAACTAGGCTTAAACCACGACACAAGGGATGTGAAGGGCAACAAGAAAGGATTCTCTAAGGACATAAAGGGCCAGCAGATGATAAGAAAATGTGGATCTGCTTCTGAGTGGGGTAAGGTGACTCTGACAAAAGCCATGAGAAGTCTGACGTACTCACTACATCATTTACCTCAGTCTTTACCAGGAAAAACAGCCTACAGGAGCCCTAGGTTTCTGAGACTAGATAGAAAGGCTGGAACAAGGCAGACTTTCCCTGCTGGAGAAGGAGGAACTTTGGGATCATTTAAACAAACCAGAAGTACCTCAGCCCATGGTGCCTGTCCATGACAACAGAGAGAGTTTTGTGTCTATTAGAAGAGAGCACACTGATTTAGATTTGAAGCTTGATTAGACCATTACCAATTTCTTGAGAAAAGTATCATATTTTTCAATTTCTTATTATTTAAAATACATTTTAAATAATGTATTCTTCTCCCTGAGGTGGGGAGAAGAAAGAATCTTTCAAGAAGTGTATATCTGAGGGTTAAGATAAGTACAGTTTAAAAACTGAAATAAATGTAAAATAGAATACAATAGCAGCAATAATAATAAATAATAATAATGATGATAAATGGAAATAAGGAGAGAGAGAGAGAGAAAGAGAGGAAGAAATAACCCCTGTTACCTCCCCCAAATCCAAGAATTGATGCACAATACAATTGCTCACCACTTGCTGACTGATACCCTGCCCAACCCAAGCAACAATCTGCCCCTCCAGGTAACTCTCCCCAGTTTATGTACTGGGCATGATATGCTGTGGTATGGAATACCCCTTTGGTTAATTTGGGTCAGGTGTCCTGTTGCTGCTTCCTCCCAACTTCTTCACCCTGGCAGAGCATGAGTGACTGGAAAGTTCTTGATCAGGGTAAGTGCTACTGAGCAAACACTAAAACACTGGCACGTTATCAACATTGTTCTCAGACTAAAGACAAAATAGCACTGCACCAGCTACTAGGAAGAAAATTAATTCTATCCCAACCAAAACCAGGACAGTTTCTTTGTCAAATTTGACCTGAATTCTAACCACTAACTAGCAAGAATATTGATAGATTTAGTACAGACTGAAGCTTCCTTGTTTATGGGTCATGAAAGATGTAATAGAGAAAAGAAGATTGTTATTTTATGTCTTCTGTCAGATGAAAACTTCCAGATGATGACTGGTAACGCAGAGGTACCTATACAATGCAGCAGCTAAGATCTATTCAATATAAAAATTGGTATATATTGCTTTGCCATCTGCCTGGAAAATCAGAACATAAATGGGACTTCAGGGAGACAAAACCTGAAGTATACAGAACAGTCACAAATATTAACTTATTTTTTATTATTGCTGGAGCTTTGCAGCTGATGGTAGGAATATTTTCTACAAGATCTACAAAAGATGGTGACAATTACAACATATCTTTCAAAATGGTGGTTAATCCAAGTATCTTGTGATTTCTTATAAAACCACAGTTTTGTTACAAAACAATAAAAACTGCCCTGTTAGGAATATTCATTACAGAAAATATATGATCCTGTTAAAAAGTTAAAAAATATATTTTATTTTAAACATTTAATTATACTTTTTTCTCCTCAAGTGGCTCATTTGTTTGATGAAAGCTTTTAATTTCTCTTTATAATTTAACTGTTATCAGGTCTATTTCTGCAGAAGGCTCTGTGCTGCTAGGCCTAAGTACTGCAGTTAACATCAGTTTTTCAACATCAGACTTTCTTATCTTTTCGTGACTTTTCTTGCTCATGAACTCATGAGATACTTTGCTAATGACCAGTGTAGGATTCAAAAAAGTATCTAATTTTACTTCCTTAGATTGGGTGATTTTCATAGCATTTCAATAATTGCTTCCATACCTGAATTTTTTCCATGTATTTTTTTTTAATATAATAAAAAACTGTTTAAATTTGGAAAGTCTATAGAGAACAAGAAGGTGGTTTCCTCTTCCCTTAACATTTCTCCCAGCATTTGAGTGGCTTGCTTTCATTTTATCTTGAGACAAGACTTGAGACAAGACTCGAGACTTTATATTAGTTGTCTGCACATGAGTACTACACAATATTGTGTTTTGAATTCTCACAACATATATAAAAGAATACTTAACTCTACTTTCACTTCTTTTTTCTTCTTTTTGTTTTGATAGACAGGGTTAAAATGTGCATATACATAAAATTTCTTACCTTTCTCTTGTAATTTTATTTTGAGCTCATATATGAGTTTAAAGGAATGATGTAATAAAAACTAAGCAACATTAACATTGCAATAATCAACATTAAAGACAGCAGAAAAAAAATAATACATTATTTTAAGTATGCATACATACCATTTTTGCATCTGTGCTTATTTTCCCAGCTTTTTCCAGTGTGAGTGAAAACATTTCTTTAACAAGTAAGCATATTGAGTTTCAATGGCAGACACAATGGAGAAAATTGCATAGCATTTGAAGATGCAAAGCTGAAATTGTAACAATTTACAATATTTCATATATTTCCACTATTCTGTTGTTTGAAAGCAATTAGATCATGACAGAGATATACACCTAGAATAGCTTTACTGCTGCTGGAAACACAGTCAATACATTGTCTTGCTATTTCTCACCTTGTTTCTTTTCTTACTTCCTTTTAATTTTTAAAGGACATCGTGCTCATAAAAGTTTTTGGATTGACAGCAAGGAAGATTGAAATCCTCAATTTATCCACAAAACAAGTACCATGCAGCTGAGGTAATAACCCTTCCATATACCTCAACCCTGACCAAGAGTGACCAGGCAGATGCTGGGGCTTCATTTCCATTCAAACCTTGGCCTTTGTGCTGACTTTTCCAATGAGGAGAGTGATTAGTGCCAGCTGAAGGGTGGCTTTTCTAAAGGAGATGCCTGCCTGTGATGATCAGTATTGACATCAGACAGAAAATAAATCACATTTCCAGACCTCTAAAGAGACAAAGCAATAGCAAGAACTACAGTCAGCATAATCATAACGATAAATTTCTTTTTCACACTGACTTCCTGAAAGTGTGCTGATTGCGCAAAGACAACAAACTTATCTAAATGCACATCACAGTAAATTGACTTTACCTGTAACATTTCTCCATGCTTAATCCAAAATCCTCTGCAAAATTTTGTCTGTGCTAATTGATAATCTGGAATTCTCTATAGCAAAGAAACAAAAGAAAGCTTGTTTTCTTCAAGTCTTCTTTACTAAAAACTAACTTAAGTTCTTGTGATTGGCTCATGTGAAAATATTATGATTATCTATTTGAGTCTCCCAAGGTGTTTGGTCTAACCTGGGTACAGAGGGTTAATTTCTTTTCTTTAGAAAGAGAATTAGTAAATATGAGTAACATCTGGGCAGTTCTGCATGAGTACTCAGCTGGGCTCATCTGCTACCAGTAACGGACCACTTTCCTTTCTGGTGTCTCAGTTCTGCTGTGTCCACTGGATCAATCCAATAAATGCAAAGAAGTAAGAATTCAGTCTAGTTTGTGACACAACATACCAAATACTAGAAAAGGAGTGCTTACTAAGCATCATGTGAAGGTTTGTGAGGAGAAGGTGCAAACAGCCTGAAACTGCAATAGGTCTATATGATGATGATCTTGAGTGTGGGGCAGTCTTATGCAGCAGAGAGAACACAGAAGAATCAGGAATTACCAGCACTTCTCTAGAGTTACAAGTATAGCATTGCAGAATAATAGCACTTCCAGTGCCTCACAGTGGCTGAAGGTCTGGACAGCGCAAGCTACGTCTTGGAAGGGAATTATCTTTCAAAGTTTCAAAAAGAAGAACTATATGGGACAGAAGAAATGCAACCTCTCATATTTACAAGAAAAATGTGCCTATTTTAAGATTATTTCAGATATGATTATATGCATATTTTATGTTATTGCCATTATTCGTTGCAATTCATTCAGTGAGATCTTAAAAGGAAGAAAAAGGAAATAGTAAAAGCTCATAAATTGGACTAGATAGTTTACAGAAAAATGTACATCCCTTTCATTTTCATTGAAGCAATCCTACATTATGTCAGACTAAATGTGCATGTAGCTGAATAATCTGTTTATGACAGTGGACAGGAACACATGCCCAGAGAAAGGAATAAATAAGGCATGCAGTTCCCCAGGATATCTGACAGCAAATATGCAGTTTCTGTTCCAGAGCTAGATAGAGTGATTTTGTACTTTTTTAGGCTTAGGTGGATTTTTGTTCCAAATATTTGTCCTTCTGCCTTTTGACACTATATGAACTATGACACCTACTTGTTTAAAAAGATGCCTCTAACTCCTGTGACAGTAAAGATGATAAACTTCATAGACCTGTATCATACCAATCTTAGCATCTCTTTTCTGCAAAGAAGGATCTTCATTTTTGTTGTTTCCTCTATGGAAACTCTTCATGTTCGTTGTTTTGGGGCTTTTCAGAACTGCTCTATATAACGTTTGAGGGAGATGCAACATCCTTCTACAGACGTGACTGTTGTGAATCAATCCATAAATAGTTTTGAAGGACTGTGTACCATCACTTTTGTACAAAGAAGTAAAGATAACTTCAGGTTTGCTTCCTCTTCTTTTCATTAAAATTCCTAACACTTTTTGCTTTTTGATTGTTACAGAACACTTAGCTGTCACTTTCACAGAGCTGTCAGTTATAACCTCATCACTGGATAGGAATGAGCAGCTTATAGCGTTTTATATTTTATGTAAAATTAGGATATTTTTCCCCTCTGTGCATCATTCTGCATTTATCTCTAAATAATTGCAATTGTCTTTTTACCACTCTATCAATCAGTCACATTACATTAGTTGGCTTGTAAATGATTTATTGTTCTTTTGCTGATGGAAAAAATTGTAGCTCATCCCTTGTAGTTTAGTTAAAGAGAAAAACAGAAGAACAAACAGCAAAAAGAAGTGCCCAGTGTTGCAAAAGAGCATGTCATTATCTGAGCAAAGAAGCAAAAGACTGTAGAGATGACTCATCATTCTCTGAGGATTTGTGAATACTCTATGTGTGCATTTTCAGGCTGGCTGTGCTCATATAGTCCTGAAGAATGAGTGAAGTCTGCTGTCATAAAAAAGCCATAGAGCTTAATTAAAATCACTTACAGTGTAATTAAAATAACCACATACCACTGTGACTACTTTTATGAAGCAAGCCGTACTTTTGCTTATATAAAGGATATCAAAGCTGGCACATCATGATGCAAAAATACCCCAGATACTACCAGACAGACATGCTTGCTGACACCTTAGTGGTCCCTGTACCCTTTCCTGTACTCAAACACAAAAAAAAAGAAACCCAAACTTGTGATGTTATTCAAGGGAGCAAGTGGATAGATATTTCATGAAGCTGCACAGCCAATGCTAGAATAGAAATAAGACCTCACCCAGACAGAAAGGCAGACAGTCCTTCAGTATAAGGAAACCTGTGCCTAACATAAGACCCTAAGATACATTTATTCTTCTAACTTCTTTCCTTTCAGCTGCATGACTCTAGAAAATTTAAAGAAAAAAAATGAAATATGAAGGAAGTCAGAAGCACTCTCTCACTTAGCAACATGCAGATATGGATCTAAGTAATCAGTCAGTGCAGCATTCTGCCCCTAACAAAAGCACAAACCCCTAGCAAAATTAAAGCTCCTTTAAATGCAGTTATTAATAGCAACATTAACTTAAGTGACTTACTGCTGAGGCAAACCAGCTGAACAGGTTTGCAGCTCAGAAAATGACAGCCACTCAGTGCCTACAATTGCCTTAGGAAATGCACTGACAGAGTCCATGGAAATGTTCATTAACTCAGACATATGTTCATTAGGTCAGTTCAGTTTCGCCAGACATTCTTGATTACTTTTTTCCCCGTAGCAGCCTTAGAAAACCAGGGAGGGAAAGGGATACACCGGTTGTAGGGCAAGATTCTCTGACTTATTAAATCTGTGATAAAATATACCAAAACAATTATCAGGGGAGCCTGTTGACAGTGGGAAATGCTTCTTCTTTACAAGCCAATGTTGTGTTTTTCGAAGGGTTTATCCTATATACTGTGGTGCTTACCCTGACAAAGTGGTAGGGCTTTGAATCCCTACTTAATTCATATTACAAAAATGCTCTGTATTAATTTCAGTGGCCTGCAGCTGCAGCAAAACTCTGAAGCAGCAAAATTTGTCAAATCATGCAAAGGTATTTAAAAGACCTGATGCTTGAGAAGACTTTAAGGAACTTTAGAAGGACCCAGCAAAGTGACAAAATGTGGGAAAGACATATTGGTTCAATTTAAAACTAGCCTTCAATCTTCATGAACTAGATTCATATATTTTATGAGCTATCATCTATAACTCAGTTTCATTGGTTGTTTTTTCTTTAGGGGAAAAGAAAGAGTTGGCTGCAGAAAATAGTATTAGTTCAAGGAGTATTTTTCACTGAAACACAGTCATCCTCTCATGAAACACTGCTAATAACTAATACTTTTTTAATTACATCCTTCTGAAATGTAGAAAATTCTCCCCCTCTATTCGCACTGTTTTTTCTCCAGTCTGAACAACCACAGCTGTCTCAGCCTGTCTTCATAGGAGAGGAGCTTCAGCCCTCTGGTCATCTTCATGGCTGTCTTCTGGACCCATTCCAACAGGCCATGTCCTTCCTGAGGATTCCAGAGCTGGTCTCAGTACTTCAGATGGGGTCTCATGACTGCGGAGTAGATGAGTCATCTCCCTGGACTTACTGGCCATGCTTCTTATGATACAACCCAAGATACAGCTGGCTTTCTGGCCTGCAAGTGCACTATGCCAGCTTATGTTCAGCTTTTAATTCACTAGTACTCTGAAATTCTTCTCCGTAGGGCTGCTCTCAATCCCTTCAGTCCCAAGTCTGTATTGATACTGGGGATTGCCTCAACGCAGGTGCAGAACCTTGCATTTGGCCTCGTTGCTCCTCATGAAATTTTCAAGCTTGGGCAGATCCCTCTTGATGGTATCCCATACCTCAGGCATGTCAACCACACCATTCATCTTGGTATTATCTGAAAATTTGCAGAGGGTGCACTTGATATCACTGTCTATGTCATTGCTGAAGATATTAAACAGTACTTGTCCCAGTACAAGTTTGGAAAGGACCTTAAAGGTAATCTCGTTTTAACCCCCTGCCATGGGCAGGGACATCTTTCACTAGATTAGATTGTTTAAATAAATGAATGATACTCCATTATGAATGAAGGTTAAATCTTTCCTATAACCCTTTCTGGTGGATGTCTAAATTTATTTATTTTTTTTTTTAACTCCATAAATGTCTCTTTGAAAACTTAGCAGCGTTTTAGATACTTAAGACATACTTAAGATGAGTTTTTTATGATAATTTTCCTACTTTTTCTGCTTGGTTTTGTTTGATTTTTGTTTGTTTTCTGAGGAGAAACAAAGGTTGAAGTACCATTTACAACTACATTTCCAGCAAAAATAAAACATTCTTATATGAATTTCATTATGCATTTTATGAAAACAAGACGTTTATTACTTGTTCAAATTTAAGTTTCTCTATACTTGCTTTTACTACACTTTCTTAATAGTCTCATATATAGAAAGGAAGAATTTTTCATTCTGTTCTCTCAGTTTTCATGCATTTAGCATGTTTCTCTTCAGCTATGTCCTTTCTTACCTGTTTTCTCTTTTCTCACTTACTGGTGTCTCTCCCTGTGTTTACTTTCCATGCTTCTAATAATTTCTTCTACCTATTTCTAAGCTTATGTTAGTACTTGAGATACAGAAATATCTTATTTAATAAAGACAGAATTAACCACTTTCAACCATTTTCCATGTCTGTAATGTCTCAGCTATTTATTCCTTACACCCCTCTGTTTTCCTGTCCCTCTTCTTCCTTTCTGCATCATAAAACAGATACATCTATGTGTACATCTGTAGTTTTCTTCCCTGTCTCTCATTTTATCTTTTGATAGTGCTTCTATTCAGAAGAAAATAATACCAAAAATTGGAACTATTATGCTTTGATTTCAATAACATTTTTCAACAAGAAATTTAGAAGAAAATAGTTTTCCTTGCTTTTTAAGGATTGAACAAAATTGTATGAAAATGTTTCATAACAAAAAATATCAGGTAAAAAAGACAGAAAAAAGGCAGAAAAACTGTTTTATAGGGTTCTATGAAAATAAAGAAACTAAAACAAAAAACCTCCCACCACATCATGTGAACCAAAAGATTAAATGTCTTTCTGTGCTCCCACACTCTACCTGTTTGCTCCTAAAGCTACTCTGTGGCACTTTCTGCCATTGAAAGTTGTGAGTCAGTGGAGCAATAGCCCTAGAAAAAAAAAAGAAAAGAAAATTTTTTTTTTGGCTTTTTCACTAGCCTAATTTATTTTCTTTCTCTCTCCATTAATTATTTATTTATTTTTTTAATATAATCAGACTGTGATACTTGATTTCACCAAAGACTTCTGCAAAGTGGGGCACCAAAGCACCAGAAATGAGAGAATGATATACCCTGAAAGTATATCAATGATATACTCTGACAGTGGCAATAACAAAGGGTGCAAGGTTTTCTGTTTTCCATTGATCCTTAAGCTCCACAGCATTTTCGATCGTTTGACTAGGGACATTGCAAGGGCTATCTTCTTCTACTTCTTTGACTACCTATTTATGAACCTATTGTCCATGATTTGTCTCATCCCTTCTCTATCCCGCTGCTACTGACTGCTGTGTGACCCCTGTGCCAAGAATTTCTAGAAGTTAGCTTACCTCTATGTTAAAAAGGTTGGTTTTTTTTTTTTTTATTTTTTTTTTTTTCAGTTTGAATGCCTGCTAGATGTATTGTTTTACTTTAATTGCAGTATTGCAAATTTTGATTAAGGTCAGTTCTGCATAAACCTTATTCACCATTTTCCTGATTTTGTAAATACTCATTAGGTATCCCTGCACTCTTCTTCCCAGGTGGAAGATATTCAAATGCTCCTCTTATTTTCTCCTGGTAAGAGAGCTCTAGTTGCCCTTCTCTACATTTTCTTTAGCTCTACTATACCTTTCCTGAGTTGCCAAGAACAAAAGTATACACAGTGCCTGTAGCTTGTAAAGTTTCATACAATAGTAGAAGGACATATTCTGTCTTGTTTTCAGCAGCACTATGCAGATAATTAGCAAAAATATATGAAAAATGTATGTTGCTTTCAACAACTGGTGCTTTCAGGTAGAAGACGTCAGTCCAAGTGTATGATTTATATTGATGGAGACCTTGGTCCCCTGAACCTAAAGGAGACCATTGCAATTTCCTTAGCAGAGCTGCAGAGCAGAATTTAAAACTGCAGGGCAGACTGAGTTGAAACCACAGAATGCTTAGACATATTCTAAAGGCTAGTTATCCAAGAAATAGTAACAACAAAGACACAGTATGAAATAGAGATCTGTGAATGCCGAGGGCCATGTACTTCCTGTGTGAACAGTGATACCACACTGTTAGCTATGTTTAGGAATGGCTACCCATCCTGCAGTCTCAATCCCCAAAGATTGCTTAGAGTATTATTTTTTTTTCAGCAAGCTTTATCAGCTCTAAAGTTAATTAAAAAAAAAGCTTAAATTTTATTCTTAAGTGAACACGAACTTGCAGACAGTCAAAGATGGCAAAAATATATGTCATGGGTGATGCATAAATTTCAGTTTCCTGCTGCTTTGTCATTCATTGTCACATTGAAACACAACCACAAAGATGCAAAACTTCGTCAGTTTCAAACACTATGGGAAATCAATTAAAATAGTTTTGTTACTCCCCAAAAAAAGAGCATTTTGTATGCTTTCAAGACTAGGAAAATTAAGTGATTTCTGGTTTGACATAGTGCTGCTCCTTACAAGTCTCCCCCACCTTCAGATGCCAGCTCATATCTATAGTTTCAAGAATGATACTATTTTTTTTCTGTCTCTGGGAAGAAAAAAAATAATCCCAGAAGAACATAAGTCTTATGAAGCATAAACAAAGATACCCTTTGAGTGCCTTGTAGTTTTATTACTTTTGAGTTAACAACTGAAAATTTAAGAAATTTGTCTTTTAAAAACCAGCAGTTTCCAAAATAATCAGAACATTTTAAAAATGTAAAATTTAAAAATCTTAAGGATCTGAAATTAATTTTACGAGCACATTACATACTTTGAGTTTTTATTTCTGGAAAATGTGATATCAAGATTAAGGATATTCAAATAATGTCCCAATTTAGATTATTTTGAAGATATATTTTTAAAGGAAAAAAAAAACATAACATTTACATGGATGCTTCTCTGTTGCAAAGACGGAATTATTTACTGTCTCTTATTATCTAGAGAGTTTGGCTGGAATTTCCTCTATGCTTAAAGAAATGAAAAGGAGACTCATATTTGTATAGTAACAAGATTTTTGAAAAAAGCTGGACATTATAAAAGATGTTAGGGCAATCTATCATTAAGAATTGTTTAGTTGGTACATAGTTACATAGGATGGTTCATCAGAGACTTACAATGGCAGATAGCAAACCTTATAAAAATTGCATGTGTGGTGTTTACATTTCCTTTCAAATTGTCTTTGCTTTCTAAAGGAGGGATGAGGAGTGAAAGGAGAGGACTTTTCCTTGTAGATTGTTTCCCCATACAAATTTGGGACAAGTTCTTTGGTCAGAATTTGCCAAGCAGAGTTCCTTTGGCCAGAACCTTAAACCAAGGGGAAAACAAGTGTCTCAGCAGCAGTGAGCATTAGCCGCCCTGTGAATCTTGCTGTTCCAGATGGGTTTTTGGGACACATTCCTCTGTGAGGTGACAATATTTTGATTGCTTGTCTTCTCAGCAGTTTTCTGTACTGCATAATCAAATTCTTCATAATGAAAATTCTATATATTTTCTATTTTCTTAGTAAGAGGTATAAATACTTTTAAAGTTTCCATTCAGTAAATAATTCCTGAAACTCTTGTGAAATACTGCTTGAGACCTCAAATATAAAGGTAAGAAAGAAATAATTAATGACATATTTCCAGACATACTTGGTAAAATATAGGTGGGCTGCTTATACTTGGGGATGTATATGTATTGGTAAGGAGAGAGAGGTAAGTCCTACAATTATACTACAAGTTTTCTACAAGTTATAAAAAAGGTAACTAGGCACTCTGTTTATCAAATGAACATAAAAACAGAGAGCTCATATACTTTCACTTTGAAGAATGGGGAACCTGAAAGGACTTTCCTTTTTCCACAACCAAAATACTTTTACAGTGACTTCATCTTTGTTAACCTAGAAAGTTTTTTATCACTCTAATGAATCACGACTGAGATAATCTTGGATACATTAAGCCAGCCTGTGGGTTGACAAATATGAATTTTTTATGTTTTGTTTCTACATGTGAGAAGTAAATAGTGAATTTACTACTCGAATTTCCTGTATCGACTTTGAATGGTATTTGAAATTAGCACTCAAACAAAGGAAAAATGAAAAATCAATCCAATCTAGATTCAAATAGAAAAGTATTTAATGTAGATACCTATTTACACACGCCACCTTCAGGTAATAGATGGAACACCAAAAGCTGCAGCATTTATGTACATGCATTTTACAGGAGTATGTAGATATTAGTTGCTTCATTGGGACTGGCTGTTTGTCAGGGAATATCAAGACATTCAGCCTCAGCACAGAAATAAAGTGCATGCAGACTCATATTACCTGAGCTCTATGGACATGGTGGCCTGGGATATTTTTTCCCTGCTGCATTAGCTTTTCTGGTTTACTGTTATGTTACAAATTAAGCACTGAGTTACAACTGCTCAGGTTGCTAATTCTTCTATTTCTAGCTTTGACTGGAACCTCCTGTTTGCTGAGAATAGCACAAAGATTTATATTCTTAGAACATTTCTGCTGAAGATTCAGGAGACCTTAATACACACCACGGTTTTAATTATATATATAATTTTAATGACAAAATGTTTTAAAATGAATGAACTTGAAGTGATAGAATAGAGGTTTAATTTTTATAGGAGCTTGTTCTGGCTGACATATTGGTTTTGATCCGTGGTTACTCGGGTGAAAAGAGCACAAACAGCTGCTTTAGCACTACTGGAGATTTCTCTTTAAGGGTTACTTGCAGCCTACATTCAACTCTTCTTACTTTTCCTTAGACATCGTTGCAGATTGCTGCATGTTAGTTTCTGACATAGGTCATAAGAAACTGTTCTTGGCAAATGTTTGGCTTTAAATTGCAATGAGAACTATCAGTGCCCCAGAATGTACCCTGGTCTTGGGAACAGAAAGACAGAAGCTCTCCGTGCTACCTTGAAAGTTGCCACTGCTGCAACCATTCTTGAAGTATTGTCCTGCTGCTTGTTGCTTTCATTTGTTAATTTTGTCAGTGCTTCCAATATGGAGATATATTATAAAGAGGAAAGTTACTCTGTCTTGTAGAGATCAGTAGAAAATGCTGTCTTCTCTTTCAACAGGAAATCCTGACTTTGATTTGATGTTGATGTTAAGCAATACATTAATGTGAAATCAATCCAACAGAAACAAGAGGGTTTGGGCTGTTAAATGCTGAATCCCAAAAGCAGGGAGCAGAATTGAGGATGAGGGTTAAAGATAGGGTTTGGAGAAGCATTTTTGAGGTTGAATGCTTGAATTTCAGACTGAAAGATTTTTCATTTCATGGATGCTTTAACAAATGTACTTGGTTCAATAAAGAGCAATCCTCTGGATATCAGTATTAATACTAAAATATTCCATTATGGTCAGTACGTTTGTAATGAATACATGAATTATTAATGCTTGTATTTCTTCTATTATTTCTTTGCAGCAGCAGCTGGGTATTGCCAAGTTAATGCAATCCTAGGATATATCAAACATGTTTTTTCAATAGAAGTAGGGAAGTATTTAAGGGCATTGTACACCAGTGTACAATGTACATCTGGAAATCCAGAAAGATAAATTTATAAAGGAAGCAATGGAGGAAAAGATTTCTAGGATCATCATGGCAATAAAGAGTTAATCTTACTGACAGAGACTAAAAGTATTTGATTGAATTCATCCAGCTGAAAGTTCCCTATAAATCCCTCAGGGGACCAAACATCAGAGAAAAAGAGCTACATTAAATAAAAGACTGTGCCAGAACAAGAATACTTTAAACTGGTCATGAATACATTTACAGGATTGTTTCTAAATGTCCAGTCAAAGAAATTCTTAAATTATTTTCTAAACAGCACAGCATGGGCAAGAAAGTAACCCACTTTGGAGATAGTTTTGGAGGAACTTTTATTAAGAGAATTATATTAAATAATTACGATAGCTGAGGAAGGCACTTTCTGGTTCAGGCCTTCACTTCAAGGCCAGTTTTTGCAAAGACCTTGTACACAGAAAGTAATATCTTGTCTTTTTTTTTTCCCCTCTCTGTGGGGAAAAAAAAAAAAAAAGCCAAAGCCAAAGAAAAAAGAAATTATACCTGTTCTTGCACATAGGTATCCAGTGAATTATGCATCGTATCAGTTATGAGGGCCATTGGCAGAGAAAACTTAAGTACACGTTTCTAGGAGGGCTGAAAGAGCTCAACAGTGGGTGTCAAGGACAAGGAGGTTTCTGGACAAGAAAGAAACTGCTGTAACTGCTGGGTTGAAATAAGGGAAAATCTTTCTGATAGCAGCGTTGGAGCTGGGTCTTCCTGCAGCTGTCCTCTATCACTTCATTGCAAATTTGCTTCTCACTTTAATAGGCCTAAATGAGCAATTAGATGATGTAATACGCTTTAATTTTCCTTAGCCACTTTTTATCTTTTGTCCTGGGTTCAGCAGTAGCCGTCATCTTTCCCCTTAGTAACTGGTGCAGTGCTATGTTTTTGACTTTCAGCCTGGGAACAGCACTGATAACTGCACAGCAATCTTTACTCTTACCAAGGACTTTCTGAGTCTCATGCTCTGCCAAGGAGAAGGAGAAGTCAGGAGGAAGCAGAGAAAGGACACCTGACCCAAACTAGACAAAGGGGTATTCCATACCACAGCACGCATGCTCAGTTACCCAGAAGGGCTAGACCACTGCTCAGATCAGGCTGTGTATTGGTCAGTGAGTGTTGGGTGGTAGTATTCTCTTCCCTTGTTGTTTCCCTTGTCATTATTATTATTGGTGGTAACAGCAGTGTTCTATGTTATACCTTTATTACTGGATTGTTCTTATCTCAACCCATGGGAGTTACATTCTTTCGATTCTCCTCCACATCCCTCCAGTAGTGGGAGGAGGAAGTAATGCGGGAGTGAGCGAGTGGCTGCTTGGCTCTGAGTTACTAGCTGTGCTTAAAACATGACAGTCATGTTGGTTTCTTACCTTTTCCCCTAGCCTAAAGCCAACCCTTTCTATTTAAATCCCACTCAGATCATTTTCTTTGCAAAACTTCAGAAACAAAAGGAATTGTTTGACCTGGCCACCAGTTGGCATATTCCTGGCTCTGATATTAATTTTTTTTTCAGTAGCTCCCCAACCTGATCCACATCAGCACATTCTTCAATTGCTTCTGCTTCTGTCATGGCACTCTCATTTCCATACGAATAAACTGCTTCAGTAAGTCTTTGTATTTTTCTTTGGTAAGAGATTTAATTGCTGTGTATGCGTTAGTAATACTTTACAGATGTTTACAGCAATTATATCTAATTTAATTGGTTCATTTAAGGGCTGCCAGGGAAATGTCACATGAATGCTGGCTAGGAACATGAAATTATTAAAAAGTTGGACTGTTTTTTTGGTTATTCTTATTAAAAATATTCCAAGAAGTGAACTTAGTTGTCTGGAAGCAAAATGAAGAAACAGACATTATTGAGATGTACTGTATCCAGGAGAGTGTCCAACACTCTACTCTCAATGGAAATTGCCTGTGTCTGAGACTGATAAAAGCACAGGAAAACTTTGCATCATGCAGATCTTTCCATTTGGATAGCTGTAGAAAGAACAGAAACAATAAATGTTTGGGTGATATTTTTTTTTTTGCCAGTCCTCAGTCTGGGACCCAGATTCAATTCCTTCTTCTACCTAGAGAAGGTAGAAGGTATTCTCCTATTTCTCACTTCCCAGAAGAGTGTCCTCACTATGAGTATACTCAGCCTTTTCTCAGGTGGGATCTGTCAAACTCTCTCGTTAAGTCTAATTCAAATCTTGCATGAAAATAATATTTTTTGATTAATGCAAGGGGATTTACCACCTTCACTAAGCAAGTTGAGAGAGAGCACTACAACGAAAGACAAATCTTATTTCCTCCTCCCCTCCCTTATTCCATGCTCCCATCAATCTTTCTATATTTGAACTAGATAAAAAGTGATGTCAGTCTAGTTTCCCAGACCAAAAGGCTTGTTTCATGCAGCAGCAAGTTATCACCAAGGCAGTGGGGATTACCTCTCTGTTGCACTACTAATAGCTATTTTCATGTCAAGAACTATTTATGTATTGTGCTCTTAGATGTACTGGGTTCAGCAGTAGCAATCATTTTTCTCTTTCTTGGTAGCTGGTGTAGTGCTGTGGTTTTGATTTTCGGCCTGAGAACAGCACTCATAACACCAGTGTTTTCACTGGTAATGGAGTCTCATGCTCTGCCAGGGAGGAAGGGAGGCTGCGGGAAGCAGAGTCAGGACACCTGACCCAAACTAGCCAAAGAGGTATTC
>JASSUY010047367.1:0-66537 GCA_032466535.1 Forpus xanthops
ACTGGAATGGGTTGCCCAGGGAAGTTGTGAATGCTCCATCACTGGCGGTGTTCAAGGCCGGGTTGGACATAGCCTTGAGGGACATGGTTTAGTGGGAGGTGTCCCTGACCATGTCGAGGGGGGTTGGAACTGGATGATCTTAAGGTCCTTTCGAACCCTAACTATTCTATGATTCTATGACAAAACTCTCCCATGAGAAATCAGATACTCTTTCAGAGACTTCCTATGAAATAAATATTCTAAAGACTGTATTTCTCAGACTATTTCTCAGCTTACTCATCTGTCAGACAACACTCTTATCGCAACCACATGATTTATCAAATATTTAGAGAGGTATCCCTCTGCCAGGTTGGCATTTAGGATACCAGTTCTTCACTTTGTCAGTCTTTCAGGATGAATTTAAAGAAGTCCTTCCTTCTTCATCCTCAGTCCTTCAGCTTTAAAATGGAAATTATTCTCTTTATCTTCTTCTAACCAAGACACACAGTGACAAAGCAGCATTTCAGAAGGTACGCAACAAACTTCTTCTACATCCTGATAAAGAAATAAAGCTTTGCATTCTCTATAATCCAATTCCTTATTCTATCACAATTTTGTCAAAACGAGCACTGAAACAGACACTTTGAGTTCACAAACCAAGTAACTATTTAAAGGGCACCTCAGACCCTAGCAGAAGCTCTCCTGTAAACATTTTTACAGATCGCCAATTTTAGCCAATGTCCCACTCTTCCAGTATCTCCTTGTAACTATCTGCATCTCAGTTCCTCTTTCTTACTCCAAGTCCAACCATAGATGTTTATGGCTCTGCTGACAAAATACACTTGTTTTCAGAAGTAAAGCAGAATCAGTTCTTTCTTGGCTCTCCACACAGGCTCAGGCTGTTTACCTTGTTCCACTGTTTGCTGTTGTCTGAATGCTGTCAATCACTGCATTTCTTGAATTAATTCAGTGTAAATAAGCAATCTAGAGTGACACAAGATGCCTGTTTTCCTTCCCAAAGGGTGCAAAAAAACTTCTGGCGCAGTAAATGAAGTTTCTTATAAGGCTTTGTAAATTAGAGTTCTGATGCCACAGGCATTTAGTATTACAGGCTGACATATTTTAAACATGTAGTTTTAAGACAGAAGCTTCCTGCTGTGAGAATGGGAGTCCTCTGGTTGAGCAATTTCAATCCTACAGAACTGAATCAGCTCTGGCAAGTTCAGCCTCAGAAAAAAAAAGTTGTTCAAGCCTCTCTAACTCTATTTTAAGCGGATCTAGGCATTTACAAGCATTTTCTTGCAGTGTTTTTTGTGCGCTGTTGTAGTTGTTATAGAAACTTGTAGATATTTATTGCTGAGTTTGACATATTTGCAGTTTCTTGGTTACAGGCTCACTTGTTGCAGCTGCATACAGCACAGTATGTAAATTCTCGGTTACTAATAGCTCAAATTATAATAAAGACCCACTTGTCATAATTTTCTAGTTTTTCCCACAGCTGTCAATGGCCTAAGTGAGAGGTGTGAATACTGAAAATCAGTTTTAAAACTTTATATGCTGATTTCTGACCAGTGTACAAAGACTATGTGCTTTAGCATGGAAGTCCTGGAGCACAGCTGCCACTTCCTGCTAACACAGCAGGTCCTGGGAACCCCAGCTTACTGATGGGGATCTAAGGAGGTCAGCAGTCACCTCTGAAGCCTCCTGGTCAGCTTCCCTAATTCTCCAACCTTCCAATTATCACAGGATCTTTCTTGTTCCTTGGGTAATCAGGGTTTTACCACAGTATTTGTCTCTTAAAATTGGAACCTTGCCTGTGGAGAGGCAAATTCTTCTCCCATATACAGTCCCTAAAGTCAAAGCCATCCAGCATTAAAAAAGGAAAGTACAAACGCAGAATGCCTCCATTTGGCTTTTGGTGATGACAATACAGAAAAGAGAGAGATCAGGTAAGAATATTCAGGAATTAATCAAAAGCATAAGATGCCTTCTTCACATTTATTTAAAAGCTTAAGGCCATTCCAGAGCAATATATCTGAAATTATTTAGGTAACCACATTTTTGGCCCTCTTTGGTTGTCATTCATCTACATACTTAACTGCATGTTACTGATTAAAGAAGTTATCCTATCATATAATACTCCTTGGTGGAGCTTATCTTCATGAAATAGAAGCTTCTTCTAAAAATAACAACCACCATAAGAAAATGCTGTGGTGTCGATGTTTTTGGTTTGTTCTCTTGGGCATGATGAATATGGCAAATATCCATTGCAACTGCATGGAGAAAAGAATGCAAAAGGAATTTTGACTGTGACCCTGGGAATGAAGCCACATGTCATGTGCTCTTGGTCATGTAAAGTGAGGACATTCTTGAAGAATAATCAAATCCATTAACGTTCATACAGCAATAGGTCCAATCAGAAATGCAGTTCTGAAAGCTCAAGGCCTCAAGATCTGAGGCAGAAAAACATCACAGAGATCCAGGAAGAGCTCTTGAAAGCTGCAACGATTTTTCTGGCATTTTGAAGGTGGGAATGTGCTTTGTGACTGTAACTCATTCTTCAGACATAGGCTATCTTCATGAACATTTGTCCAACACTACCATAAGGCAGCTTACAACAGCACAGAAGGACCAGTTCTCTTGTATAAGTCGCTCAGAACATATCCAGAAGGAGGCGGCAGCAGTGTAGCCTTGCAAGAGGCAGCTGTATCCCTTACCAAGAGCAAGAAACAAACATGACAATGTGGGAGATGATGCTGCAAAAGAATCATGGTTAATTCCTTGTTTCATTAAAGAATAACTTAGGCAATACCAACTGTTTCAAGACAAACCAGGAGCTAACAAAACTGTTCTGAGTTAAGCTTTGAAGGGTACTTCAGTGATCCTTTCACAGTAACCCAGTCAGTATTTTACCAACTTCCACTGAGTGACAGAGCAGAAAGTTTTCTACCTCATACTGCCTACAAGGAATAAACGGATATGGAAAACCCAGAGGTCTGATGTCCTGTCTGATGGGGGAAGCCCCAACATCTCCATTGTTATTACTTCAATTTCAGAGGTACTGTACTCCCCCAGTGTCCCAGAAGAGTTTGACTGGTGCTCCACCCATTTATGGACCCATCAACTACATCCTTGCACAACTCTCCAAACTTTCTTTGCTCCATGCAGCACCCTCTCATTCTCCTCCTACAAACTGTGTGCAAAAGGAAGCTACCTTGAGACCATTAGCTGGTAGAGCTACCACGGTAATGCTCGATTTTTCTCTTGTAAGAGAAATCGTTGCAAGCAGAGAGTGCTCTTTTCATATTCACAGTTTCTAGAGATATAACAGTTTTCATAATTGGATACCTCATCCATTTTTATAGATGTTGACAGAAAGATTCTTCCCTTTACAGCAATATATACAATTGAGCATTTCTGGATTCAGCTACAGAAAAATGGATGGGTGCCGACGCCTATTTTTCATGATTTGT
Source organism: Forpus xanthops (assembly GCA_032466535.1). Classification (NCBI taxonomy): domain Eukaryota; kingdom Metazoa; phylum Chordata; class Aves; order Psittaciformes; family Psittacidae; genus Forpus; species Forpus xanthops. The sequence continues at coordinate 3,453 of JASSUY010047367.1, forward strand.
CTTCACTCCAAAATGTGTCTGTGGTTGAGCCTGACCCTATAGGTTTGACTGAACAAATATGATACTGGCCATTACTCGTCAGTTATGGTAGACTAGGACAAATCACATGCAATATTTTGTGATTTAACTACAATTAAAACTGATTGGAACCAGAATCAGTGCTATATTAATGAATTCAAACCTTTACTATTGTGGTATTGGAACAGACAACTTCCAGAAGAGGAAATGGGAAGGCAGCCATCAAATTCAAGATGACAGGGGAAGAACTTAGTTTTCTGAAGAATCCTAATGAGGGCACTGGAACAGTGCTCTATCACAAGATCTGCCAATAGGCAAAAAACATGAGGGCAAGAGAAAAGGAGAAAAAAGTTTCAAGAGCCTTTCCACCAGATCCCAAACATTTTTCATTTTCTTAAACTAAGAACAAGTGTTGATTCCTTGCACAGGAGATTTTTCCTCCCACAATTTCCCACAAATATATGAGTCCCTGTTTAGTGACACTTCTTATTTTTGCTTTTTCATGCATACTTTGCAGAGGGATATTGAGAAAGGAATACTACACACAACAGATGTGAACCATACATGAGCTACAAATTGCTAAAAATCTAAACCGTGGAAGGTGGGATGGCTATAAACAACCCAACTGAATTATGAAATTAAAACCATTCATAAATCAATTATTGATCATGTATTAAATCTTAAGTTATGCTTACATTACTTATTTTCATTACTAGAGCTGTGTAGTTCCAGTGACTACAGCAACAAAGATAATTCTTCTTAGAGGGTGGGGAAGAAGAGGTAAATAAACACCCCACGAAGTACCTTCAATGCATGACATTAACAAACAATCAGCCTGAGAAAGCTACTGTCACACAAATATTCACTAGAAAACAACACATACCAAAACAGAGGAAAAAGCACTACAGCTAATCCATACACTCTGTTGGAAAATCATAAGACCTGTGTGTTGGCAGGCTGTCAAGGCAAGAGAACCAAGGAAGGGGAAGGGGCAAATTCCTGAGATGAGAAGCTTTCTAACAGGAAAACTCCATAACCTCCCATGGAAAGATTCATGTCAGGAACAAACAGCCAGTTGTATGTCCTGGAACTTAGTATGGGGTGAGAGACTGTGTCTGAGATAACAGGTCTCAGACGCATTAGGATTTAAAGATAATCACCAACAGTCTGAGTTGCACCTGGATGAGAATAGAAAACTGGTGCAGAAACACTAGCAGAAGCATTATCCTCTCTCAGAAGCTCACCTCACAGATGGGAGTGCTCTGTAATAGCTGTAAATTCCTAAAAGATTGGCTTTAATTAGAGCCTAACCTTGCCATGAGAGAGATAGAGGGCCATTAAACACTGCAGGAGAGATCTCAGTACCCTGCCTAGATGTAAGACGATGAAAGACACTATTACTTACTGCTGCTACTATAGATCACAAGGGCAGCAACAGATTTTAAAGAAAGCCAAGCCTTCAAAACTTCATCATGGTGAGAAGAATGAATACAACATAAGAAGGCTGAGAATTCCTACAGTCAGCCCTAAACTGGCCTATCCTAATACCATTCTGGCAAATCACCACAGGTATTTCAACTCTATACTCATTTATGGTCACAGGATTTTATCACTCAATATAAAGACTACAGTAATGAAAGAGCCACCTCTTATGGACACTCAGGTTACATTTGCATTAAAAAAACTCAGTACTTTCTGTTCCTAGTTCTGCAGCCTAACTGCATCCCAGCTATATCTGGGCAGGCACATTCATGCATCAGTTCTATTTTCCACATCCTGGTTTCAAAGTATGGAAACTTCAGGTGCAAAGCTCAAAAGGGAAACATAATGTCCTCCAGCAGGCACTCTCTCTGAATGACCACCACAGTATGGCCAGAAAGCATCCCCTAGCCTGTGTCAACCTGTCAGTATGGACACAGCAGGTGGTGCTGTCCTATTCCACTAACACATCATGACAGCTAGAAGTTGTTTTGTTATTATAGGGTATACAAAGTGATTTCCCAGTTTTGAAGCCCATGGAACACAATAGTAAGAGATTTAGGAATAAAACCAAAATGGAACATCAAAGGCAGAATCTATCTACACTCTTCAACTCACAACATGCTAACTTGTACCAAGCCCTGTTCCCTCCAACATGCTTCATCAGTCTTAATTCCCAGTAGGGATGAGTCGCGTCTCAGCTCTACACATTCTTTCAAATGGAACCCTAAGCGAGAAAGCATCACTGTCGCTTTATCCATATTAAATCACATACAGTTCACTCTCAGCTAGATCCTTATCTGGTCAAATTCATGGCCAAATTCAACTCTGGGCATATAAACTTGATTTAGCATGACATCTGAATTTTACTCAGGGAAAATACTAAGAATGAAGAATTACTCTAATGAAAAGAAGATAAAAATCAAAATGTTAGTTTATTGACATTGCAGGTTAAAATCTTCTGAGTTGCCTAGAAAGTCCACATGCAAATGGAACAAACAAAAACTTCTAAACCAAAACCAATCAAAATCCTCAAAATAAATAAAAATCATTTAAAAAAAGGAAAAAAAAAAGAAAAAAGAACTAAAAACAAACAGGAAAAGAAGCTGCATGAAAATACGGAAAGGAAAATCTCTAGAAAATCTGAGTACTTCCCCAGTTACGACATTCACTTGTACAAAAGGAACTCTTTGCCTACTTTGCACATGTGCAGGTTATGTGGAAACAAAAATAGAGCTCCAGGTAACTTACGGACATAAAGAGCAAACCATGGATGAAAGAACAATAAAATGAAAAGAGAAATTACTGGCTTACTGTGGATCTGATCCACAACTGATTCAATAACATGGAAACTGCCTCCCAGTTACCATTAGTAGGGCTAGAACTGGATCTTCCTGATGTACCACTTGGTCCTTTCACTAGTCAGTCACATTAAGACAGAGCACCAATGCTTATCTCTGCTCCAGGGATGACTGTCTCCATCAGAAGGATGAAGCAGATAGCAGTGGGAAGAAATTCTTAAACTTCTGTAGCCAAATTAGTCTGCACTTTCATGCAGAATTACTCCAGCCTACCTAGAAGACTAGAGAAGTTTCTTCTTTCTAGAAGAGAGAAACCAAACTGGTTCAGTTTCTCACATAAACTCATCATTTGTTACTTCTTCCTACAGTCTTTCACTAGAAATCAACTTATTTTATAGTAAGAATGTACTGAATTGCTTTGCATGCATGGTAACGCACTGGAACCCAACAGCTTCAGAGGAATGCAGGAGGAAGAAGAAAATCTTTGCACTTAGTTTATCACGATATCAATAACCTGAAGAAAATGTGCAGTCCAAAACTGAATAAAAGCGCAAATGCTCTTCAGAGAAAATGCAGAAATCAGCATACTCATAGCTAGACGCTTCAAGCATTTTGTTGAGGATTTACCACAACATTTGTATGACATCCCTCAAATCAAAATTCATCCAGAGCACTGTGGTTCCTTTTTCTGCCCTGTAATTGCATCCTAGGGCTCACAAGACCCATGGCTGCATCAGCAGCAAGCACTTGAGCTAATGAGGGAATACACTCAAAAAATGGAAGTTGCATTATTCTACCTGAATATTTGCAAACACAAAGCTTTCACAACAGTAACTACTGACTCTTCCATAATGTGTTTTTCAGTCAGAATATGTCCTCGCTCTACAATCAAAACTACTACGGAAAAAGTAATATGATGGTCTTTCCTTTTTTTTTTTTTTTTTTTTTTTCTTTTTTATCCTTTCAAACTCCTGCACATTTTCCAAGGTAGGCTAAGGAGCAGAGTACAAGGCAGCTTCCCTGTATATGGCTGCCATCTAGTGGACCCACCTTTTGGAATGGGATTCATTAGCCTAACCCTAACAGCTATGTTCCAGTTATACTCTTTATTTCATTTTTAGCAGAATGTTCAAGATCATTTCACTTCCCAGTACCTATTGTGCCATATAAGTCTCCAAAGTAAAGTAGACATTTCAGTTAATATGGTGGTATATATGTGACCATATCACAGTAGTAAGACATTTAATCAGTTTGCATAACTGCTGTACCTATAAATCATCCATAGGAAAATGGTAATTTTTTTATTTTTTTTAAACAGAAGACTTTTTCCCCTGTGAAGGCAAAGTTATGTGCATTAGAAAATCAATGATATTATTAAACCATAATTAACAGGCACAGAATTCATTACTTGCCTATGACATTTACACTAAATAAGCTTCAACAGCTTGTACAAAAGCAGTCACTATAGTCACTGCTGTTTCTTTCAGTCACTTATGATAAGTCTTCCATAAAGACTTGATTATGAAAAGCTTCTGACAATGACAGTAATTTAGAAAATGTAAGGGCAAGATGTGCCACAAAATTAGGAAAAGTCATATTCACTTGATGAAACACCACGGTGGCACCACTAGCCTGCTGCAATGATCCAGGCTAAGTCAGACCTTTATGTCCCAGAACTGACAGTGTAGATCTGAATAAACAAGGATTTGAGAGACCGATATTTCAGAGGCAGTTATACAGTAAAAAGGTAGATCTTGGGAGAAGGGGTAGAATTTGAGAAGCAGGCTGATAACATCTAAGAGCAATAAAAGTAATAGCCACAGCTTAATACCACAGCCCAGACTGTAGCTTCATTTCTTTTATGCTCTAGACTTCTGGGAGGTATTACACAGTCCTGTATATGGCTGAAAGTAATTTACAAGCCCATGGTAAGAGCCAAAATCAAGTAAATCTTGACAGACAGAGTGTTTCTAACAGGGAACCTCATAAAGGTATATTGGGAGAAAAAAAAAAAAAAAAAGTTGTTCAGCATATTACAAAACCCATTCTCTATGGAGGTCATTGAAGTTAAATAAATTGCATACATCTTTCCTATGCAATAATTTAAGTGCAGTTAATATGCCCCAGAATACCAATAACAGATACAGAGATCATTTATTAACATTTTATCAATAGGATCTTTATGAGACGCAGGCTCCTTCTTCAAGATCCACCCCATGCCAACTCAGAACATCAATACCTACAGAAACCCACCTCAGTGCAATCATCCATTTCAGACAGCTGACAGAGCAGAATGAAGTTAACAAATGTCTTTGGGAGATACTCAGCCCTCTACTTCATCTCAAGCCAAAACTAACTTCAGACTTGTTGGGAGAAGGAAAAATCTGAGTTCCCCCAGCCACGAAAGGTTTTCTTGTGAAGTATGATAGCATCACGCTTCTTCTGAATAGTATTTCAGTTCAGCTTAAATGCTCATTTCTTCCTTTCCTGAGGTTCATCACGTCAATAAAATAATAGTGGGTTTTGTTGTTCTGCAAATCATGGACGCAACAGTGCTTTCTGCTACTTCATCATACAGGATGCAAGCCAATAAAAACTTAGTTTAACAAAACACATAATTGGTTAATTGTCTATACCCCCTGTACAAAACATGATTTTACTACTATTTCAACCGGGGTGGCTTTTCAGTGAACTTGAGATAATATTATCTGAATACACAAGGGAAGAATACTGCCACACAACTAAGTACAGAAAAATCAAGGTCACTTGTTGAAAACTCTCCACTCACAGCAGTGGTCCATGGAAGTCTAAAGACCTTATATCATCAACTGATGAGTGCTCCATTGTTACAGATTTAGAAAGATCAAGATTTCATTTAAGGTCCATCTACATAACAAATATTCTGAGCAACCTTACTGGGGAGTTCTGCCAATTCAACAACTAGCTGAGAAAAATGACTTTCACAAATCACATAGACCATAGTGGAGAATTCTATTTAGAAAGTCAACAGTGTGATCAAGCCAGCAGGAAAAATGTTTGAGAAAATCAAACAAGGTAGGCCTGGAGACCTAATCTGCCACTTTTCCACACTAGACATTTTGGATTTCTCAGATTTCATTTGTAAGTGTTAAAACGATTTTCTCAGAGCATTCAGAAATTCTGCTTATAAATACATTAGGTTTTAAGTAATATTTCTCAGTTAAATGCAGCACTCTGCTTATAAAAATTTCACCTCCACTCTGTCCCCTCAGTGATTTCCAGTGAGCTGTGACATCTTATTTCCTCTGAACTACAATCATCCTTCACCCCCACCTACCACACATTAGGAGCCATATACAGATATCAAATATGAGGCATAATGGGCATTAAATGAAGACCTCCCAGCTGTCTCCTGACAGTTTGATTGCATAATGGTGACCTTTGTCTTGTTCACAACATTAAAAAAACAAAACTATACAATTCTGGACTGCAGATAAAAATATTGAAAGAAAGAGTCCCATGACATATTTGGGTGGCAGGGTGCAGTCTTTCTTATTTGCATATATGGATGGCTTTATTAGGGTTCCTTTGATGCTCCCTAAAGGTGTAATATTTTATTTCTTAATAGTCATTCTTGCCTTCCTTCTCGCTGAAAAGTGATAGTTAGCTTTGAACAGACATTTATACTGCAGATTCTTCATTTAAACCTTATGTAAAGAAATAAAATCTTTATGTCCACACATATTTGAGCTCCTACCTTCATACATTTATAGTGTGTTACATTTCCCAGCTTTCCCATATTTAATGTTTTACAGCCTGTTCTCCAGATTCAGGTAATAAAAGGCTTGAAGGCCAGAAAGCACAAAGGAGGCAAGCAGTTCACTATTTTAATTAGAAATGGACCAACATAGAAATCTCCAAACAGTTCAGTTGTACAGAGTTACTAGCAAAACCTCTCACTAGACTAAAAGCAGCATGATCTATGACTTTTACCATAACAGTTTAATTTACAGGGTTTCAAATCCTGTGCAAATGAATCCATGTTAGGCCATGTGTTGTCTCATCAGTATTTTGAAATACCACTGAAAGAAAAAAAAGAACAAAAGAGAGAAGGACCCCTATGCTAAATAGAAAAAGTTCAGGATGGGGAGAAATAACTCTTCCTGCATTTTAATAAGGCTTCACTCCCACCCCCTTGGATCTGCATCTCCCAGCCAAGACGTGTGACAATATCTGTGAGCTGAAGCACAGTTTTGTTGGCATTTTAGCCTGCATCAGAGAAGCATTTGCCTGAGCATTTGGAAGAAAAATTTTTTCAAAGAAGGAGTTGTCAAAAAGATCTTATTAACAGTATTTCACAGTTTGTGAAGTCTAATCACTGTTTTCCATCCTTCTCCTTTCCACTTTCTATATGGTTCACTCTTTATTTCATTCCCCTTTCACACCACACCTCCAAAAAGGCAAAACTGAAGACAGGATCAGTTGGGGACCTCAAAGCAACCATTCTATACATTTCCCTTTCTCTGAAGAAGGACTAAATATCACTCTGCAATCCACTTCAGGTTCTTGTCTAATTCAGAAATGCCATCTGTCCCAAAACAACCTGCAACCTCTATCACTGTGAGAGCAAACCATGCTAGTACTTCTCACATCACTGAATACAGGGTTGGAGTGTCCTCAAATATGTACATACACAGATCACCAAATGTCTGTCTTGCAGGTCCTCTAGCTCCCTGCAGTGAAAATGCTGAAGAAAAACTGGGAAAGTAGGCACCACAACTTGGGGTTTGTCTAGGAGTTAATGGCTCAGAAAGAGGATACTCAGGAGCTGATAAAAGGTGTATGAATTATTTTGTCAAGCTTTTGCCCACAGGCTGCAGGCTACTCCTTAAAATATTTTGCTAAAGTTTTCCTTTAGTTGGTCCACATTGATCACCCTTTCCAAACCTCTTATATCTGTTGCTAAGCTTGAAGTTCTCTTTCACTCTCTCATTTATCTATTTTTCTTTATTTTTCTTTTAAAGTTACATCATTAAAACATAGTGCCCCAAAATATGAATGCAACACTACTGCTGATGACTCACACGTACTCAGTTGACCATGGTAACTATTGTTCATAAGTTATTCTTTCAAATATTTGTCACAACCAGGTTCCTTCTTTACAGCAGCATGACTGTACTGACTGCTGCTCAGACCGAATTCCGGATGTTTCTCTGTGCTACAGCTCACCAAAACTTTATGCATGCTCATGCGGCAGGTTTATGCATTAAACTACTTTTCTTATCTAAATTCCTCAAACTCATGCAGAAAGCCAAGTGGAAAGCTGAGATGAAGCCTCAGTTGAGATTCCAGGTACGACTAGTTGTAATGGCTGCCTCAAAGCAGCAACTCGTTTATTCTTCACAGTGTGCACTGGAGTCCTTAGAGTTTTGCTAACCCAGACTCCAGGACTGGTAGAGATCAGGATTCCCCTCACCCTTCATCCAAGGCTCCTTTGCAATGAAAATCAGGGGATGTAGACCATTGGAAAAAAGTGTCCCAACACAGAATTTAGATACATATCTGCTGTCCTCTGGAAGCTGGGAACTCAAGAGGCCTCCATTTTAAACATTACCAGCCAGGCTACCCATTAGTGCTATCAAGCAGAATCATCAAGAACTTTCAACTTATCACACAGTGCTTTGTTTCAGTCAAAACCAAATTCCCAAATAGCCTAACTAATCAGAATATTTTACTGGAACAATTGTAAATCTAATGAAATAACACAGACTACAATGTAGAAAACCTAAGCAGTGCTACAAGTCCACTTACATGTTGTGCTTTATAATACAGCATCTGCAGACAATATTAAATTAATGCAATACAGTCAAAACCAACAGCAAGATTACAATAACTACTGAGGAAGTTTCATATTTCCACTTGTCCTGGGTTCAGCAGTAGCAGTCATTTTTCTCCTTCTTAGCAGCTGGTATAGTGTTGTGGTTTTGACTTTCAGCATGGGAACAACTTTGATAACACCGATGTTTTCAGTTTTTGCTCAGTAATGTTTACTCTGACCAAGGACTTTCTGAGTCTCATGGTCTGCCAGTGAAGAGGGGAAGCCAGGAGGAAGCAGAGACAGGACACCTGACCCAAACTAGCTGAAGGGGTATTCCAGACCGCAGCACATCATGCTCAGTATATAAACTGGGGGCAGCTACCCAGAAGGGTTAGATCACTGCTCAAGTCAAGCTGGGTATCAGTCGGTGGCAGGTGGTGAGCAGTTGTATTCTCTTCCCTTGTTATTTCCCTTATTATTATTATTATTGGTGGTAGCAGTAGTGTTCTGTGTTATGCATTAGTTACTGGACTGTTCATATCTCAACTCGTGGGAGTTACATTCTTTCTATTTTCCTTCCCATCCCTCCTGGAGTTGGGGGAGGAAGGGGGGAAGTGAGTTAACAGTTGTGTAGTCCTAGGCTGCCGGCTGGGCTTAAAACACACCACTTCACTTCCTATCTCCTCAGCTCATGCAGAGTTTCACTTGCCAATAAGAAATGAACACAGAGCAGAAAGGTCTGTTTAAAACAACCTAACCCAAAAGGGTGGAAAGGACATGCTGCTGCAGACACAAGCCCCCTTCACTTCATAGGCATAAAATAACTTCTTTGGCAAAGGTACAGAATTATGAATGTCAGATAACTTCCTAAAAGTGCAAAAAAAAAAAAAAAAAATTAAAAGATACTGATGGGAAAGATGAATTGCTTATTTGAACTCCATTACATGAGCTCTACCACTACCTGCATCCTTCTCAAAACTTAAAAAAAAAACAAAACAAAAAAACAAAAAGACCCAAACAAAGCCACACAAACACATTTAATTAGCTTTTACCTAAAACAAGTTCTATTCTCTCTCCACTGTTTCATTACCATTCAAATGTAATTATTGTCCCCAAGAACTAAGGCCAAGCTCTCAAATCATTCTCCCCAACCTTTCAATCACATTGAAGGTAGATGCTCCAGGGAGTCTGATGTAAAGATCTCTCCATCAAACCAATCCCTGTGAGTTTCCAAGAAGTCCCAAACCTCCATGAACTGTCAGAAATGATGCCTAGCTATTGCTAAGGTTTTCTAGAAAGATACAGAGCTGGCTGTATGTATTTGGCAACAATCAGTTAAACACAGCAAAACTTGCTCTTTTTTATGGATTATTTATGTTAACATAGTCACTGCTCTTCTTTTCCAAAAGTTCAGCATTGTCTCAATTTCACCTTAAAAAAAAAAAAAAAAAGGAAAAAGAAAAGAAAAGAAAAAAGAATATGTAAACCTGTATCATGGGATGTACTAACCTATCACATGAAACCTCTCTCCACATGAAAAGCTAAGACATACTGCTATATATATAAATATATACACAACAAAAACTGTGGGAAACTGGGATCCAGAGAATTGCTTATTTAGTTTACAAAGTTGAAAACTTAGTCTTTATTCAGCTGAGGTTTCACTTAGACTAATGTACCCTCAACCTACAGACTTATGCATATTCCCCTGCATAAATTTCTACAACTATGCTGTTAATCACCATATGCAATACATATAACAAGCAAAGGAATTTTTTCACAGAGTACAGCTACTATATGCAGAGTAAAATTAGATTGTTAAATCCAAGAAATGTCAGACCTATAAAGCCAGAAAGGAAAATTTTCACAAGCTGCTTTTTCACAAACATCAGTAATCACTGCTTCAGGGGCTTATCTGTGTACACATAAGCCTACTGCACACACACACACAAAGTGCCAGCCCTACCTATGAAAATTAGAACACCATTCAGCAGGCTGCAAGCCATCCATAGGAGTAAGAATGCTATATATTGTTAGATCAAATATAACAATAAGCAACAATGAACAGCAGCAGCAGAAGCTGCCAGAAACTTCTAATTAAAAGTACATTTTGTCCAAAAAGGTAGAAAAAAATATGTATTAATTTCTGAGAGAAAATAGGCTTTCTATTCTTCTGTACCTTTTAGCAACAAATGTTAGAATTAGCAACAAATATTTATATTCAGACCCCACACTATTAAGAACGTTACTTAAACACTTATAGTCCCAATATTATATGGCTGCCCAAAAAACTCCTGACTATACCATTATGTGTTGCAGGAATCCCAAAGTTACAATCTAAAGGTAGTGGTCCAAAACCACAAAACTGATTTCTGAATTTCCTCACAGCAAGTATACTGACAAGACCAGAACCAGTGTGGCCCCACAGTTTAAAAGGAGAGCTCAAGCACTGAGTTTGTCACTGGGGTCTCATAAAACAGCAGCTATCCTGGACTGAAAAACTTAAAATTCATATTCACTGGATGGTGAGATCATTGAAATCAGTGTCTCTCACTGAAATCGATGTTTTCCTTTCATTTTCAAGAAAAGCAGGTCTTCCAACAGTTACTTTTTACAGTTGTATGTAAAAATGTTTTAGGTTAGGTATCTACTCTATTCAGATAGAATAAAATAGAAGTCTTTTAAAATGTAGTATTAACTAATCCTTAGGAATAGATGATGTCTTAGAATTAAAATAACTGCTGTAATATCTGTAGAATTAAAAACTGAGCATCTGTTCTGTATACCTTTTAAATTATTATACAGCGTTGGAGAAGTAGCATATATTTTCTTGTTCATTTTTATAGGTCGGTTTCTTAATTCATATAGAAAGGTTATCATTTTCTATTAAGTGTCACAGGACTTTTTCACATAGGATCCTTATTCTTTTCAGGAGTCTTATTCTTTTCTCTCTGCTAATGTCTTATTTGAAGAGGGGAATGCAGACTGCAGCCAAGTCTCCATTATTTGCTTTGGACAGACAGTTTTGCAGCTGAGCCCATAAGGTTTCTCCATATAATTATAAAACTCGTCTGAGTATTTCAGTGGTGGGTGGACAATTATTACATATGTCAAAACTTTCCTTCCAGATAATAACAAAACTGCATGGATAGCAAACCTGTTATATGAACCTTTAAATTAAATACCCAACATCATATCAATTCTTCATCTGAAATAGTCTGCTGGGCAGCACACATGGAAATTACCTTATGTGAAAGAAAGGGCTATTCAGCATGGCAAGCATTAACATTATCTGGCATAAAAAAAAAAAATCTCTTCTTTGGCACAGGTTTTAGGTCAAGAAAGAATAAACAATGGCACTAGAAAACCTCCCAACTGAATATATTAATGTTAGTTAAAGAAAGTAAAAAGTGAAAACTCCTTCCAAGCCCTTTTATTCCTCAGATAGCAGATGAATTACCTGAAGCAAATTCAATTTCAGCCATTAATTCAAAAGCGTTATCTCAAGTATCATTTAAAAAACATCCTCCTGACTCAGAGAGTATAATTTTCACTTCAATCACCTCGTGTACCTACATTAGCTTTGAACCCTCTGTTTCCTACCTTTTGTGGTTTTATTACAATGCTCCATACATTTACATTCTGTCCATTTTTTCATAGTGACAGGAGTTCCCTCTGCTGTATATAGAGTAAAATTAATGATCACTCCAGAAGAGTAGGCTTCAAAAATGCATTTGCACCTGAGCAAGAGGGAAATGTACTGACAATTACCAAACTAAAGTCTTAACAAAATAAATGCTCCACAATAACTCCCAGCCAGCTCTTCCAAAGGTAATCTTTCTATTAAAGCTAAAATAGTTCTGTAAACAAAGGGTTTATGACTATTCCTATATGTAGCAAGATATCTTTGGCACTGCAGTTTACAAAAGAGAATTTCCTGTTTACAAGCTTATATTCTTTCCTAAATTTAAATGCGTACTTGAACAAAATCCTTCCACACAAATCATCTTATTTTGATGCGCATTTTGCTTTAACCATAATATTGCAACAGCTTGACCCCATATTTCTTAAAAAATAATAAGAAACAAAAGTATTTACAAATAAATAACAAAAATTGGCAATTATGACATAATATCTGAATATAAACAACTTTATAGATCTGAGCAGTCCCATTTAATTCAATAAGAGAAGTCTACTCCATAGCTGGCCACAGTAAATGCAACAAACACAAAGCCTTTGTTTGACAGTTCTTCTCAACAGCTGTTAAACATCATTCAAGTAAGTCTGACTTTTTGTTATAATAAACCATACATTATTCTAGACCAAACACTCATGGAATTACGTAGAGATGTTAATTTACCTTATTTTCCTGTTTCAAACATAACATAACCCAAAGAACAGTCTTTTTTTCCTACTTTTATTTACCCGTGTGGTCATGGAAGCACATACATTATATTGTTCTCATTACATGATCATGTAAGTTCATGGTTAAAACGTGCTATATTAATGAACCTGAGTACTTTCTGCAAAAAAAAAAAAAAGGTGTCTAAGTCACAAGGATAAAAATTAAGGTGACGTGAATAAAAATACTATGAAAAGTATGATTGTGTTACCCATGTACCACCTAAAACATTGACCTGGAGCTATTCCTAAGAGGCACAGGATAATTCAGCCTCCACAACATGGACTTCCAGGCTTCCAGGTTAAGATTGCCCAAATTCCTATTTTATTTGCCTGAAATGAGTCTAACTCTTCTGGCCTCAGCTTAATTATTTCTGACTTATTCCAGAATAGTGGATTTATTATCAGGTTTACGATTATGCACAGGATGTAAATTAGCCCAAGATAATCACATACCCTTGGCAACTGATAATCTCATTTAGTATCCTGCTGAAATCTAACATTGTTGCATACATTGTTTAGGTCTAAAATCAGCATATTCTGAAAAGTATATTTTCTTACATGGACATTATATCACCCAAAATATTTACAAGGTATGGAGCCTTTAATTTTGCCAGTTATGAATTCATGGTCTTAGAAAACTTGTTCTATAAAACTATTAAAAATTTCAGTGACATTTGCAAAATGATGGCAAGCTTAATTTAATATTCATATTTTAAAGAATATAGTGGCTCAGCCTAAGAAGCATTGCTGAATACCAGCCACTCAGGATAAACTGTGTAATTTTCTGTAATACAGTAATGTTCTTGGATATAATTTCAATACTACTTCTTATAATGATCTTTTACTCAGAAAAGCAAATAATTTTTGCATTTGCAAATTAATTATTTTACTGAATAGGTATTTTTTTATAAGATATATTAAGTTGTATGGGTATCATGATAAAAGTAACAGCCACTGAGCTGAAGGCTTTATTTGTCTATTGCAGCCAAAATTCAGATCTGGTATGCACTGTATTTCTGAACCTGATGTGACAAGTTTGCATAAGGAACAGTGAAGCTAATTGAAGCACAGTAGGGCAGTACAACTCAAATCTATTAGGACTAGACTAGACTTGTCTCACGTCTTCATATAAATACACCTATGACTTTAAACCTAAGGTTTATTTCCCCTTGAATGTAAAATACTCAGTTACAAAACAGCTGTTGCCAGTAGACTTGAACTTGCTCCACAGGACTCATAACTCCACTAATACTTAAAAGTCTGAAACAGAAAACTGATGAAAAAACACATAATGATTTGGCTCTGGGTAGCACTAGTTGCTCAGTACTTGAGGAGCATAATCCCTAATCATTTACATTCACTATTCAACAACCATGAAGCTCCATTAGATCATCCACTTCTCATCCTTATGTACTCTTAGATGGGATGTGCTGAGAGGAGTCTGCTGTGGGAAGCACAGTTCAAATCCCATATGAAGGCAAGCAGAGCTACAGCCTGAGAATGGTAGCAGCACAAGCCAATTCAATATCTTTTAAAATGCACACATGTTTGGCAGTCACATTGTACATTTACATTTTCAGGTGAAATTTGCTTTGCAAATACCTTGGTAACTACAGTAAATCCTCATGAGTATTTGAAATACACCACATCTGAGCACAGGAAACAGAGGTGTAAGAACTCATCTTCTCAATTGTATTAATCCTGTGGCAATGCACTCAGAGCCACAGGGGATGCAGCAACAGGGGGAACCTTTGGCTGATTCTCTCTGCCAGTTTAATTGACACTGACAAAGATTCAAGGTCTTCCTTTTTTCTCTGCAAGATACTCTGCCTTTCTTCCAGATGCTTGTACATGGAATGAACAAAAAGGATACTCACAGCAAATGTTCTTTTTCACTCGATAAATGTTAATTTTGCAAGGGGCTGGGGCAGTTAAAGATAAGATTCCTATCAAATGCTTGCTACTTTCGATCAAGCTGCTCTTTTTGAGATGTGGTAGCTGACTTACACAAGCCCTTTTAGCCCATTTCACTACAGGGTACCACAGACTGCTTTAAACCACATCACCTGAGCAGTAAAAAGTCTTTTTACACAGCTACAGATTGTCAGTGTCTGACAACAGCCATGATCTTAATGAGGTCAAACAGGTCATAAACTAGTTTACACAAAAACAATCAGGATTTAGAAAATAGAAATGAAACAGTTACTCCTCAAAGAGTTGATCTATTAGATATACTTAATTTGCAAATATATAAATACACATTTCTATTCAAGAGGATAAAACTCCTTGCAAAATATAGCTCTAATAACTGCTTTGCTTTAGACTTTAGTGCATGCAAGAATCTATTTGACAGAGCACTTGCCATGTGGGAAACCTAAGTCATTCTCTTTTATATCTGCTACCACCCATGTGAATGATCTAACTACCAGACTCTAGAAAGGGCATTTTTCAGCATTTTCGTTGAATCAATGCCATGTTTTCCTCTAAAATATGAGGCTCTCAGTTTCAGAAAGAAAATACAGGATACAATGTTTCGGAAGTCTAATACTTATGTCACTAAGAAAGGGACAGTCTGGGTTCTAGTTCCAAGACTGCCTGTATTTCACATCATCACATAAAATATATAAACAGTAACTAATCCCTTCCACCATTTCTTCTTTAAAAGTATAATCTCTGTTCAATTTTTTGAGAGAAAAGTTATTTTCAGAAACACACACTGGATATACATCCACTCAAGTCACCAGGTTTCCTCCTCAGCAAGGTGCCTAAGTCTCAGAGGGTGATTAGAACTGTACGTAACCTTCTGTTCTTTTGCCTTCAGCACCTTGCTATTAGCTATCTTGAACCATCTCCTCTCTCAATATGTTCCCTTTCTGAGACACCTTGTTGACCATATGCCTCCCCTAGGACATGAAGGCCCAAGGCTTGGATTCTGGATTCCCCTCTGTGGCCAGATACCCCAAGGTTCAAGTCCTCCCTTCTGTACATATCTCTACTATCTAAGAAAAAAGTCTTTGACATTCTCTAGAACAACAAAACAAACATGCACATTTTTGAGCAGCTAGGCTCTGGAAGCCTACTTTCCTCTAAATTTGCATCTTCTGTTGTTTCTTCTGCTTCTTGTTTCTTATGGCTTCCTTCATCTTCCAGTCAGTACTCCCAGCTAACTTATCAGATGGCAAGCAGCAGCTGCTCATTGTTGTAGCTGTGCCAATCAGCCATGCAGCAAGATATACTTGTGTTATGACTGCTTCTGCCAAGAGAAAGAAGGCTTTCTTCCCTTCTCTTAGTGGAAGCATTGATTTGGAGTGCTCATCCTTACCAGCTACTGGTTTTCACCATACATCCAGCAATTTAAGACCTCTAAACCATTAACACTTGCCAAATTCAGCTGAATCAACCAGCAGATTCAAAAGTTAGTAGAAAGTAAAGCATAAATCCACATATGGACAGAGATTTTAACTTATAAAGAATCAGGCTTAATGCTTAATTAGGAGTTTAGGTTGAGGTGTAGAAAAAGAGAAGACTTAAGCAAACATCTGGACATTTCTGAAGACTAGATTCACCCAGCACTTACACTGTAGCCTGCTGGAGCACATGCTCAAGAAACCATTAACTCAACAGCTAGGTCTCTGTGGAGACAGGCTATGTCTATGTTAGCAACCTAAGGAGGGCCAGGGAATGAGCCCAAGGCCTGACCCAGGCTGCTAAAATTTCAGCAGCACTCTTTGACACTACTTTGCTCTGAGCACTCAAACATTCTGCACGATAACACTGAGGTGTGAGCCTCAACACGGAACACTTTCCCAGTGGTACTTCAGACAGAGCCACTCTCTTCTGTGACTTTAGCTGTACTGATGCAAGCCAGGCTGATCCAGTTGGCTTCAGGACCAGAAAACAATCCCTGAGGCTTTATATTTACTACGCATAAGTAGCCAGAGAAACCAATATGACATCATGTGTTAATATTGGCACAGCTTCTTATTCACGTAGCATGTGCCGATAAGTCATAGGAAGAGCATAGCTCTGTCCACCACTGAACCCCTTTGGCTCTTCCTAAGCAAGCTGCTCTGAGCCTGCATTACCATGCGGACAGTGTTCCAGTTCCAGGAACTCAGTGTTCCCAGAGCCTGAGCTGATGTGCTCACGGTAAAACGTGCATTCAAAGTACCCCTCTTAGACAATGATCTAATGTTTTTCCATTATACAGGGGCTGTTAAATCCATCTTTTTTTTTTTTTTTTAAACCTTCTGTGAAAAAAATAGGATTCAAAAAAATGTAAAAAACTAATAGGGCCCCATAAATAGCAATTTCTGTTTCAGAAGTTAAAGTTCAATCAGCGCTCAGTGACTTCAGTTATGAACCAAAGGAGTTAGTCAGAGATCCCTAGCCCTAAACTTGAACTTTCTCCCCACACACATTTCACAAACTCCACAGTGTTGACAAAATATAACCACAAAATATACATGCACGCAAATGTTTCCATAAACATCAGTACACATACACACACATGCATTAATGCATTTTCACAATAAGTGTATTTGTAGCTATCTGATTTCTTGAACATGCTGAGCAAAAGTATCTGACTACGTATATGAGAATTTACGCTTCTTTATACATATGCTTATATGCACATACACAATACAGATAAAATACATTAAATACCAGTTGGAGAGCAGTTCATGACCTTGAAATATTTTGGCAAACTTACATCCTTTAAGAATGAAATGGATCTGCTAGAAAAGTACCTATAAGTGTTGGCCTGACTTTGTGTTTCCTGAGCTAGGCTGTACTATACACATGTACCTACACACACACGTACTCACACAAAAACCAACACAAGCTTTGGGCAAACATTCATATAGAAGCATGCTTTTGTGAACATTTCAACAAAAATAAAGCATATGTTGGGTCATTTCCATGACTGACAGAATAACCACTCTCACTAGCAGGACAAATTCTATTCCAATTCCTCCTGGATTTTTACATAAAAAAAGCTTTCACAGACTAAAATGTAGAGCATAGGGTCAGGTAATCACTTTCTCTAGCACTAAATCTGTGCATTCAGAAATGAAAAGAATGTACCACATTTAAAGACTTTCCAGCTTTGCTCAACAGTGACCATTTTTTAAAGCTGACCTTTTCTTTAGTCTTTAAGCTTCTATTCCCAATATACTTTATATTCTATACAGTTGAATTCAGAAGCATATTGATTTTCTGGAAGCGTTCTTCTCTGAACTCTATCTGGCCTGATACCAGGTTAAATTTGGAAATACCTCTCCCTTCTTGAGCACTTACAGTTTTGTAGTTTGTAGCACACTTGCTATAAGGACAATGAAACTGATTCTCTTCCTTTCAAGTGAATGTCGAGCTTTAAAAATTGGGTCTGCTCATTCACCCCTGCTATAAGATCTACTCTCATCTCCTCAAGCACCACAGGCTCCAACTGCCATACAAACAACAGTATTGGTATTAAAAGTTTTAACATTCATGTCAGTGATAGCATTAACTATTAATGCTATGATAAATACTTCCTGTTCTGTTCTTACCTATCCCAGCACAATGCAATTTATTAGCATGATTTTTAACTCTCAATTATATACAGCTCCACTGACAATTAGCCTAAAGGCCAGTACCTTTCCAAATGTCCACATATTTAATTACCATTGACTGATAACGGCAGATAGAGAACTATTCCTACAATTACTTTACCACAAAATGCAGCCCAGCACAGATGCTTTACCAACAATCTCTTTGCTCACTGGTGACAATTTCTGTAAGACAGATAAAATCTACTGTGTTCTGTACTTCTGTGCTTACAAACTTTTGAAATAAACTTTTACTTCCCTTTTTCCAGTCTCTACAGTGAGGCAATAAGATAAATACCAAAGTTTCTTAAGAAATTAAGTAATTCAAAAGTATGACATCATAACCATGAGCATGCAACACACTGAAAACAAAATAAATGGTGTCATATTACTGTTGAAATAGATGGACATGAACCAAAACCTCTCAACTGTTTTGAAATAAAACTGATGATAACAGAGTCTACAGAATTTAATTTTCTAACAAATACAGCATTTTTATTTGAGACATTTAATCAGAAAACTGAAAAGCTGGGGGGAAAGCAGCTGGGTACTTTAGACAGGGAAAGAGAAGGCTCATAAATTAACCAGTTGGCACAATCCTAACTATAGTATCATGAACACTGCTGTTATAATATTATTGCTGTAGGTTAATGTGATCCTTTATACAGCCTTTTCTTCTTCCACAGTAGCCTGTTTTCAAGAAGTAAAATGGTTTCATTTGAATTGCAAATCCCAACACATATATAGTTTTATTCTTTTGGAGCAGGATGAGTGACAGTGGTATATTAGAGTTAACAAACCTTACCCACTTTTAAATACATTTCTGGTATTGAAAGCTAACAGAGCTGAAAAATGAATGGATAAAGGCTCTGCTCTGGTATTCATCCCTTTATTGGGTCCTTGAAAGGACCGTATGGAGGGAACTTGATAGAAATTTCATGTCGCTGCTAAACAGAACTCAGTCCAAGGTAGAAAAATAAAAGGTTAGGTCTGCTGTCTTTTCTAACATTTCATTCCCGGGGGCCAGTGCTTTCAAAACTGAAGCTAGGAGCTGGGCAGCCTGTTTGATTCAGCTGGTCACTCAGTTTAATGGACTATAGACCTCACAAAATTGCTGAATCAAATCTTTTGAAAGATTCTATGCCTCCTGTGCACAAATCCATTAGTGTGGGTGGCAGTGACTGCAGATTAAAAAGAGAGCTAAGGAAAATGTGCAGTGTGAAGTAGATAATAGTCTCTTTCCAACAGTCCTGCACTAGAGAAGACATTTATTTAGGTTGAGTATGGAAGCTTAACCTTCATTCTGACATAAACAACAGTTGGTTTTCATAGCATCTTCATCTTCTCATATTTCTCCACTACATATATTGAAACATATTTTATAGACAGACGTCAAGGCACACTGGCAATATAGAAAGTGGCAGAGTTCCATGAGAGTAAGAAGAATCTCATTATCTTTTCCATATAAAAGGCTTGGGTAGGGTAGGGTGGCCCAGTAGTTTGTCTACTTGATCAAGTATTGCATGGACAATAAAGCTGAGACGTAGAGTAGTCATGCAGAAATAGAAAAAAACAACACAAAAGTGACAGAACAATGTCAGACTGCATTGATTTGCTAATCTTCACCTTAATTTTTTTTTTTAAATAAAGTATGAGACCCCAAAGGGATATACAAGCACATTTTTGTAAGAGGAAGAAATCAAATATATGCCACGTTCAAGAGGTTAAATGAGACTGCGACCAATGCTGTCCTTGGGTGCTCTGTAAGAGGAAAATCTTTGCAATACCTGTCCTGTACCAAGCAGGAATTAAAGGCAGAACTGTCTAGTATCACCCTCAATGTGCTTACAAAATTTAAGGAAAATATTATTAGCAGGACAATTGTACAAATTGTACAAATATTCCAAGTTAACACTTCTATAATCAAGCTACCCATCTGTCAAAATTCTTGAGAAGTAGCACACTCCATACAATGGGCACACACTCTAGCACAATATGTCCCAACAAAGATGTTTCATGTTTTCATAGTTAATCTCTCATTCAGCCTTTGTAATTTGAAATGCTTTGAAAGACGGAAGTTACACCCCTTGGACTGCAGCATCTGCAATGCTGAGTAGTGAGAAAAAGGGACTGCTCTACAGCCATGAGATCAGAGACCTGCATCTATTTAAGCCTGATAACTCATTCTGTCATTTAAATTCGAGTGTTTAACAGACAACAGATTTACAACCAAAAATGGAAGCCATACAAGTGAGAGACCTACAAAAAAAATGAGTCTCATACAAGAGTAGACATTATTTTAAACATACCCTGACATCAGCTCAATTGAAGAGTGTTTGATCCCGTGAAGCTGTGATACTCATGTCAATAGGTTTCAGATCTTGATCATAAACAGATCTTACATATTAATTCCTGTTTCTCGATGATCAGCACCTGTAAAATTCATTGAATTTAACCTTCACAGTCCATGTGAAATTAAATGCTGCACACAAACTTAGAAACTATCCCTTTTAATGCTTTCATCCAATCCCAGCACATGAATGCCAGAAGTACATACAAGCCAAATATCTACCTTGCCAAAGAAGGTCAGAAGACATCCTTACCATGCTTACAAAGTAAATGTAAGATGTTAATATCTGGGCTATCCTGCCCAGATGTTTATTCTACCAATTCCTGTAATAATCACTGTCTTGGAGCACATCTTCCAAGTCAAGTGAACACTAAGAATGCATCCACTTTAGGTGTTTTGAGAACTCATTTCCAAGGCAAGATGAAGGCACACATTCAGTCATGGGTGGACATTCACACTTTCTTTACGAGCAGTTCTCTCACAAGAAGTAGAACAGTGGCTTTGTTTACTTCATCAGCCTTAGAATCAGATGGAAAGCCAAGAAAAATGTTGCTAGCTTGCTACTGCAAATGCTGCATGGAAAATAGGTTTTTCATACATCACTTCTTTTAGGCGTCTCTATTTTGTAATTTGTGGGTTTCCAAGAGATGAATGACAGATGTAGCAAGCAAACTTAGCTGCCAAAACGAATGTCAGTCACTGCACTCATTGTCCAAAGCCTTTGATTAAACAGATTCAGGATGTCAGTGCAAGGTGAAATTCCACTCTACATAATGTACTGTAGGTTTTGCAATATCTGAAAAAAAAAAAAAAAAAAAAGACAGTCTGAACATGAAAAACACTTTTAAAAAATTGATTTCCAATCTGCCTCTTTGGCAGTACATATTGTAGAAGTTAAAAGACCAAAAGGCCTTTCAAGAAATCCACATTTTTACTAATGAAGATCATTCCCTCCAACACACTTTTCCCTCATACACTGTTGTTTCCAATCTATGTTTATGGAACAATTCAGGTCATCTTCGCAGGAAGGTCTGTAACTAATATATCAGATCACGCTTTTCCTCATAGTCTCCCGAATCTTTCCCATTTTTATTATTCAACTCTTTAATATTCTAAACAGTAATGTTTTCATTTTACTAGTTACTGTTTAAGATTGAAAGCCTGCACAAAGCTAGTCCTTTTTAAGGTTTAGTTGGGCAGAAACTAAAAGTAAAGGCAAGAAAGTGTTGGAACAGCACAAAATTCATTATGCTCCTCACCAACATTGATAGTTGGGTGGAAGTAGAGAGTGAGAAACCTCCAAGCCACATGTGATCCCAAAAGCTAATGAGAAGAATCCTTGAGTTTTCCTAGAGCTATGCAAAAAGGTGCTATTACTTCTCTTCATTAAACTGGTAATTGGAAAAAAAAAAAAATCATTTTGTATCAGAAGTGATTGTGCAGTTGTTGAACTTAAGGACTGGGAATAAGAGGGGAAGTGGCTAACAAAGGAAAACCAAATTTTTTCATATTTTTATTTATTTACCTACTGAGGACATGCAAATGGAGAAAATACTTCTCTCCAGTTGATCTGATTACTTTCCTCCTGTTGTGCAACTTGCCACCCTTTTGCCTCCTAAGCAAGCAAAGTCTCTGTCATGTAACCCTGAAAAAAAAGGAGCTATTTTTCACTGTTTTTCAAATATGTTTTAAACAATCTGATGATAATTTAGGCTATTCCATTAGGACTGAAGAATAGAGATAGTGGTACAATAGTAACAAAACCAGCTGATACAATGGAAGCATTGTCAGTGGTATCTCCACATTGTCAGTGGTATTTCTACAGGTCTCTAACTACAAGCAAAATACCCAGCTCACTACTCAGATTCATCTTATTACCTGCCAACAAACAAAACTGCAATGAAATCTGGAAATACCAGGTTTTGACGGCATGCTCTAAACACTGCTTCCCTATTTCAAGCCAGAACCCTGGGAATTCTTTTTATGTGATGTTTCATAAAAAAAAAAAAAATATTGAGGGAATTCAGAGGTATTTAATAAGTCTGCTTCAAAGTATTGAAAAATAAACCTATCATTTTGGCTCCTCTCTCTAGTTCCTAGACTGACAAGTGTATCTGGTAAATTAATGTTGGATAAGTGAATAAACACTCTAGGCCTTTTTTATTGCTTCAGTGATGCAAAAGCTTAATTAGATAGTTAACTAGGCATATGGCTACTTTGCATCATCGTAGGAGCAGAAAACATCTGATGTGCACACTGCTTTGAGAAATTTAAAAACAATATAATTGTTGGGAGTTAATCTTCCTAGATGCCAACAGCAAATGGCTGCAGTTCTAGAAATGTGGAAAATATGACAGGTTTTTTTATTATTCCATGTAAATATCAAGTTATAAGCAGAAGACTGAGCATATAGAGCGACTATTTTATTTTTATTTTTATTTTGTAGACCCATCAGAAAGTCAGACTCAAGCAATCACTGCTGAAATACGCTGAGTGTAAACCAACTACTTTAGATCAATACTCAGGTCAGTTAACAACTCCTGTAGTTACCACTTTTTGAAAGAAAATTCCAACTTTGAAAACCATTGTAAGTAATGCTGCAACAACATTAAATGTAAAAGCAAATGAGCAAAGCCTGAAAGTTTGAGAACAAAATTTTTAAAGGCTGAATATTATTCATTTGCACTATAAAAAACAATTCTTGTTTTTCAATTTTGAAATTTTCAGATGCTAATCTAATCACCAGGAGACTAACAAACCACTTAGCAGTTAAGAAAAGTTCTAACAAAACAGAGCAGTTCTTTAAGACAATACAGCTGATTGTCTTTATCACTTGAAGTTGCAATCTAAATGATCATGATCTTCTCTAATGTATTCATTATTTAAATGTATTCACCAAATAGGTTTTATAAAAAGACACTTGGTCTACTGGCAATTTACAATCAAATCTCAGTGAACATTAAAATTCAGAACTCAAGATCTTTTGAACACCAAATTTGCATGCTTCGCTTCTGCTTTTTCTCTAAAGAAAGATAATACTTAAATTAGATTGCCTGTTTTGATTCACTTACCTAGCAACTTGTAATTTATGCTTATTGCTGTTTGGAACAGTATCTGTCCATTTTTTTTTACCAGTGAATGTACAAGCCCTTGTGTTTTTTTGCTAAGAAAGTCACAGGAATTGAAAATAAGGAAGAATGTGAAAAAAAGTTTAAAATTTGAATGCCTATGCATCAAAAGTTGTCTAGCCAGCAGCAGTATAATTTTTAACATTTCAGAAACCACAGGCATATCCCAGAGAGCAGAAAAGACACATCAATTTGTCTAGGTGGTGGTCCATGAGGATGGGCCTGGATTCCACGTTTTACCACATAAAATCCACTCCAACTTTTATTCCCTCCTTATTAATTTTTATTATTTTAATAACAAAAATAAGACTGTTGTCATTAAACTACCTGTATCAGTGCTTCCAGTAGAAATTTCTATGTGCATAAAAACATCCCACACCGTTTTTACCACAAAATGTTTGTTTCCATTAAATTAGTATGATTACACAACTTAATCATTCTTACATTGCTGCAGACTTTGCAGAAATATTTCGGATTCGGGAAAGGCTGGACTAATTATTCTGAGGTAAAAAAAAGAAAAAATAAAGAAAAAAAGTGCTCTAAAAATATAAAGGAAACTGCAAATTATTTCTTTAAAATCTTTGACACTAAATCAGTCGATATCAAGAAACAACTAATGGTGGTATATAAAATAATGGCAATAGGTACTCCCCATTTTATCAATTAACTGTTAGCTCCAGGGAATTCAACTCTAATACAAAGCTACTGGCAAGTAATGCAGCCCAATAGAAGACGACTCCTAGAATAAACGGTGCTAAAATCTCATGTATCACAAACAAGCCTATAAGATCTTTTGGGCAAGGTCCACAGACAAGACACCTTACAGATCCCAGTATGGTTAGTTCTTCACCATTTATCTGTTTCTATTTGCTTTCTATGACATTAGAACAAGAAATACAAACAGCATACCTTTGATGACACTACAAAGTTTGAATTTCCTTTCAGTGTCACTGCATATTGCAACCACTAAAACAAACCCATTTTTTTTCCTTTCAAAATTACACAGTGAATAACTGGGTTTAGCCAAGTCCTGTCTTCATTATAAAGTGGCTGCTGCTACTTCCTCTCAGTAGGAAGTGATCCATGTGACATGAAGGCTCCAATTCACGTATTTAAAATAACATTTCTACCCTTTAATGTGAAGTGATCCTCAATCATTTCACATAGATGAAAGGAAGTTGAAACCTATTCCAGCTTTTTATTCTCTTTCCTACAATTAACATTTACCTATCCCAGCTGACATTTCTTACATGCAAAATCCAGAAGAGTCTGACATGAATGAACAAGTCAACTTTATAAGAAAGTTGCAAGCAATACGCAAGAGAAATAGTGCTAGCTTCCTCCCTGGAAAAGCAAAATCTGTACTACAGAGCAAGGAAAAATTTATTTCAGTGGAAATTAAAAGAAATAAATCTTCTGTGGGAAAAGTGGATTTGCTCCTAAACTGAAAGAGAGCAGTATGAAAAGCATAATGCCACTCTGCACTGAAAAAAAATAAAAACTTCAAGAATTAAGGTGTCAAATTAGAAATACCTACATTGAAATATTTTAAAAAGAAAAGTGCCAGTGTGAAGCAGGATCTGGATTCAGAAAAATGCCCTTCTAGGCATCACTGCAATAAAACACCTAGGCAAAGAAGTAGAAATTCACGCCTACAGCAGGAAAGAGCAGGAAAAGCTTAAGATAAAACAAAAATAAGAACCATAGAAGCAATTCCCCAAGAATACAACATGAGCAAACATTCCTAAGAGCTGTAAGAAGTAATTCACAGTATGTCACACAAAGCACAGCCTACTCTGTTCTTCATCAGTTCTCACTGCCAGAATAGAGGCACCATGGCCACCCAGTCAGGACTGTCATTTTTATTCCAGTCCCTCTATCAGCAGCAGTCCAGCTGTGACAAGTGCCTCTTGCCTGATATTCAGGGTAAGGTACAGGCCAAGGACTCAGGTGATGCAAGTAAGTAAGAACAGATCTAAGCATTTGTGTGTAGCTACCCACAGCAATGGGTGATGGGGGCACATGAACAGCGCAAGACCTGCTGCCTCAGTAAGTCGCTGCAGCCAGAAAAAAAGAACATGGCAGGACAGAGCACACAGGTGAAACCCTCTGGTTCTGTGTACCACCACAACACTCTGCCCAGCTTCCCTGGGGCACTTCTCTCTCTTTGTCCTCCAGCTTTTAACTTAGATTCCTGAACTAATTTGGGCTCGTGCATTATAAGAGTGAGCAGTGTACTTGCCAAAACTACTCTTTGGAGTCAAGGATAACTGCTCACAAATGTGAACTGAATCGAGCTAGCAGCCTTAGGTTTGAAAACTATGAATTAAAAAAAAAACAAACCAAATCCTTTCATTTCCACTTTTCTAAAATTAAGTATTATTTCATATCAAAATGACATTTTCCTCAAAAATGTAGCCAAGAACACTTTTTATGTAAGAAACACCCCGAACCAAAACTATCATCTTAAAACAACTATTCAATTTGATTTGAAGCCATGTATCTTTTTTCTCTTTCTCTGGAAAAAAAAAAAAAAAAAAAAACCAAAACGTTATGAAATTATTTTTCCTTGTTTTTTTCATTTAGTCATAAAACTGGGGGGGGAAAGAGAAGAAAAAAAGCCTTACACTGCTAGCAGCCTACAAATGAAAGGCACACACTGTCTCCTTCCAGACATGCACCAGCCTTTTGACTTTCCAACTGAAACACTTGGTCCTAGAAATACTTACTGCAGTAATACACACAATGTATTTAAAAACTGAAGCAGTGGAAATAAAGAACTGACAATGCATTACAAATTGCCTTTTTTCCATTGTAGCTACTCTAGCAATTGAAATCACAGAGACTGGTAGGAAACTAAGTTTTGATAGATGACTGCAAGAGGCAAAAAAACAGGTTTGGGACATGGGAAAAGTGTTATCACATTTAAAAACCTGGACTAGTGCAAAACATTTAAAACTGTCCCACAGAACTTCCTTATGCCTAAAGTGGGGAGATAAGGATATGACACATGGACCGACCCACAAGAGAGGGGTTGAAACTAGACGATCTTAAAGGTCCCTTCCAACCCAAAACATTCTATGATTCTACAACCCTATGAAAAACCAACAACAGGATATTGTCACATGCCAAAAGAATAATGCAAAGCTTTAAATAACCAAAGCATGAAAATATAATTTCTGTTTACCAGTGCTATCTCACCTTACCCCTCATATAACATGCTACATCTCATGAAAAACAAAAGCTGTTTTATAGTGCAAATGAACCTACTACATGCACATACATGCACACAGGCGCTCAATGATCAGCATTCCACACATTTCCTCAGAAAACATGCTTCATTTTTTTCACATCTTTAGAAAATTAATTTTTCATATATTTATGCATGTAGTATTAACATGCTCTTTTCAGATTCTGGAGTGGATTGGAGTTCTCAAAAACCTCCTACAATAAAACTTGCAAGGACTAAGAAATAACCTCAGCAAGCTAGACTGACACTCTTGGAATGCAGAGATCAAAGGTTTCTTCTCACTATTTTTATTGTAAACAAAAAACACACTACAACTCTACTGGCATCACTGGGGGAGGTAGAGGGAGGAGATGAGGAACAGTTGGAAAGCTGGAAAAAATACAGATAATAATTTGAAAGCCCTAAGTATATGACTCCTGTACTCCTCACATCACTATGGCAATGAATATATCCCAGGCCTTTTCACCAAGAGCTCAATTTCTGTCTGAATTAAGTAATAACACCACAAATTTTGGAGACTGTCTGAAATGCCTTTGTGAATTAAAATGCAAATTTCAAAACATTTCTGTGCTAATAACAGGAACAAAGCAAAAACCAAAATACCAAGGGAAAAAAAAAAAAGAAAAGAAAAAAAAGGAAGAAGCAAAAGGAGCTCTGTTTCCTGATCATGCAAACCATCAGAATTTTTTTGTCTTCAACATTAATAGCCCCAGCCATTGCTAGCATGTAGAGATAAGACATTTACACTTCCACATGAGAGCTCATACAAACTGTTTCTTGTTTATATCCCTATTAGAAGTTCACAGCAGTCACCAAGATTATTTCACTTCATTTGACTCCTTCCCTGTTCTCTATGGCTCATTTACCAAGTCTTATACAAGGCTATTCATGTCCCTTGAGAAGAGCCAAAGTTAAGATTTGTACTCACAAAAGCTGCAGCCGGATAACAAAGTGGGGCCCTCACCACCACAATTCCTGTTCTTTCACAGGCAGTCTTCTAAGGCAAAGGGGTAAAGGAATTTTCCATGCTGCTTCCATGTTACTGCTTTTCCTACCTCTCAATCTATCAAAGATAAAATAGGGTATGTTAACAACACAACAGGGGCAAACAGCTGTAAGGTCTATGTCTTTTTTTCACATGGTATTTGTTGTACCCCAGGTTTTCCAATACAGCCTTTCTGTTGCAAACAATAATAAAAGTGAGAGTGCCTGAAGAAAGAGAGTACACCTGGGTGAAACCAAAATACATTCTCAGCAATCTATTGAAACATGTTTTGTCTCATAGATGAGAGTATGCAAAATACATGTATGACTGACAATGATGAGACTCTGGCTTTGTTTTTCAGTTATTTCTCAGAAAAGAGGCAAAGAGGATTTCATTGTATTCCACAGGAAACATATAAAAGTAGTTTCCTTGTTTTTTTCAGCTCCAGATACTGTTCTGAAAACTAAAATTTCCACATTATTTTCTGTAAGTGACTTCTGGTAAGTTACTGTCAGCCTACTGTCAAACCATATACATACTGTGGCTTTGTACAGGGTAAAACTTAATTGATACATGAATGAGCTATCCAACTCTGCTCCAAAACCTGATGTAGAAAAAGCCAATAAATAAGCAATAAAGAATGTTTTAGTTAGTTTAGATACTTTAAAATATTCACAGTTGTTTTGTATTAGGGTTTCTCACAGTTCCTGTTGATAATGCTTTTATTCATTGCAGAGAATATCATTTAAGACTGCTTAAGAACCATACCAAAATTACTTTCTGACACATGCCTACAGCCTGCAAAATGAAGCAAGCTCTTTCATGTGTTCTTTCCTCGTTGAGAGCTCCCCTGATTGGATGAGCAACTCCTACGAGCAAAAGTCTGAGCCAGGAGACTGAGGTGCCCATGCTCACCTGGTACTACTGCCTCCCTGCTCTGCTTGGCTTTTCAAATGCCATATAACTGAGCCACTTGCTGACAAGAATGTTGTCCCTACCTGAGACATATTCCCTCTCCACAGCTCCCACCTTACCTTTCCCGGCAGAGCTTCTCCACACCTGCCACTTGTCACACGCTAGGTTAATGACCAGCTCTTCAGCAGTATTCCAATGGCCACACTAGCTGCTCTGAAATAATACAGGCCCTTTAACATCATTATGGCACTGTAGCTTCTGCTGCGAAGTTTGTGGAGACTAATAGTAATTTCTACACTCCTACTCTCAGGGATAAAAAAAAGCTACTCTACTGATACAAGGATGGGTCTTACAAGCAGGTAAGGAGAATGCAACAGCTAGCTGATGGAAATTACCATGATGGGAAGCTAAAGCAGATACAGTGTAACAATCAAAACAAAACATTTCAGCCAATGCGGCTTGCAAACTTGCAAGTATTTTGTAAGCTACAAAACCTGTCCCTTACTGTGCTCAAAACATAATGGAAACGTTGAAGAGTATTTATTCCAGTGCAACCTTTATATTGAAGTTACAGAACAGACATTTTTTTCCAGTTAAATATTACAAGAAGAATATATCAGGCACAGATATTTTTTTTAAACATATTCCCAACTTCATAGTAATACTGCTTCTTTCCATTCTACCTTTACTATTAGAACTCATAACTGTTCTGAGATACTACCCCTCTGAGTGAGCATTCAAACAGTATTACTGTCTTAACTTCATCTGTAAAATATGAAACAAACTGGAATTGTAGCACTGAACACTGAGCAACCTTCCAGAAAGCTGCTCAGCCTTTAATTTAAGTGCTGGGCCAATGAGATCTCAGTACTCATATCACATACTAAAAAAGACAGTATATGCCACACTTACTAAAGAAAATAAAGGACCACGCAACTATAACTAATAAAATATTCTTTCACATTTTTTGGATGCAACCAAAGAACAGAGATCTCTGGCACATCATCTAACAATGAATAATAGAAAAAAAATATCTAAACTTTGTATGATTCATTTGCACATAAATCTGGGAATGAAATCAAATACAAGTATTGTGGAAGGAAATTGAAGACAGTCAGTCTGAAGAATTTAAAAATTAGAGCAGGAAACAATAATTGATATTTAATCTACACTAGGGCAAGTAAATACAGTAGCGGAGAATGCAGAAACATTTTGTCAAAGGCAGAGAGACTATAGTTAAAGGCAAGAATATAATTTTTCTTGTGTCTAGTCAGAATCAAACCAGTGCCTGGTACAGAATTACTGGACATTCACCAGCCTGCTGTGTTTGGGTCCTGATGTGTTCTGCACTCAGTTTTCCTCCCTTGGTTTAGGTGGCTTCCAGTACCATCTCTTTCTCGGGCCTCTCTGGCAGTGTTGCCCTATCTTGTCTAGAATCAGGACCTCACAGATCAGGCTCACTGGATGGACTGATGGCTTTCCATCAAGTCTCACTAATTTAAAAACACTTGCAGCCTGAATTTGATGTCAGGTGAAGCCAAGTGGCCAAGCCACTCGAGAAGTTCAACACTTTTCTGCTTTCTGATTTCCTCTTCCCTGCTACAAGGTTCAACTCCTTCCCTTGCACTGATAACTAGAGCCCATCAAGTGAACTAACTGAACTGTGTAACAGGCAGAAACCTAACATAGGGGATGAGAAGACAAACAAACAATCTACAGAAATGTTGCCAATCAGTGAGTTGAACCAATGTAAGGTGGGGATCCAAAGAGTGACAGAGGCAGTACAAAATAAGCAGCAGAAATATGTGGGGAGGACAAGAAAAATGTAATGCAAAACCTTCTCCTTTTCCCCACATCAAGGAGTTAAACCTACTTGACTATACCATATAACTTCACCCCAAAAGAGCTTTCTGATTTACTATTTACCACTCTGAGGACATATGATACACAGGCTTGTAAGAGTTTTCAATGCAATACTATGACTTCTTACCCTAAAATACACTAAACAGATTTTGATAGGGTCAGGAGATAATTATGTATCATTCTTGCCTGTTTTTCCTCATCACTCTGAAACACACTTTAAACCGGTTTAAGGGAATGTACATTCTGCTTGAATGCAAGCCCTTCCCTATATTTTCTTGTACACAGACTTGACACTTGGATAATTCTTCAGTCAGGGAAGTCCCATATATTTGCAGAGTAGAGACACACAGCCCCCATTTCTATCCTTTGTCTTTTTGAATCCCTGCTAGTCTCTCACCCCATGGCCAAGCTGATTTTCCAGGTCTGCCCCTTCCTTACCAGTGTAATAAGGCAGGTAGTTTTGCTTGTTCTACATTTCTTCCAATTATATGGCTTAGATATTTCTGTCAGCTCAGATGACTCACTTCTCCAAACTGCCACAGGGTCCCCTATTATTGACATATCTATACTCTCATTATATAAAAGTTAGCATAAGCAGCAATGGATAAGTCCCAAACGATCATTGGCATAGCTGTGTCACCACTGACCTGAAAAATCACTGAACAATAAAACGTGGGTCTCAGGTTGCTTTTTTTTTTTTTTTTACCCTAGGCCTTACATAGTTCCTATTTGTTCCTGGATGATCTTAAGGGTCTTTTCAACCCTAACCATCCTCAGTCTACGATTCTGTCAATGCTTTACTAGTGTCAGGAATGATCAACAGTATTACAGAGAATCAACCAAATCGACTGATTAAATCGAGAGGTTAAATCCAAGGCCAAACTACAAATGTAGTATGACGATTACCTAGTCTATACCTGAAGGCTGCAAATACAGCGGGAGAGAGAAATTCTGAAACATTTGGTCTACCCCTTTACTCCTGTCAGAAAGCAATTGGACAGGTGTTCCCATTTCACTCAAGGTCAACATCAAAAGAAAAATGTCAGTTTGATTTCCTATTCCAAGACTAGTAAGACATCTCTCAATCAAGAATCCAAAAGCAATTTTTGGAAATATGGTGTTGAAATGAATGGTGAGAATAAGTTCTCAGGGGAATTCTCCTGTCTGTAGCTTAGAAAGGAAACTAGAAAGAAGTCTGAAGTAGAGTTTCTGGGATTAAACATTGTTACACATTATTTCTCTTGTTTATATTTAATTGTCCTTGTCAGCAGAATTTAACACAGAATGCTGTTCCTCCCTCCCCTTTCCTCAGACTTGTATATTTTGATCTGTTGCAGACTTTTCTTACAACCACATAATAAGATTGTTTTATTTTGTCCTTGACATTTTCTTCCATCTTTAGATGTCATAGTGTATCTTACAGGAGAAATAGTAATCTACTGTAAATTATGGCAATGCTGAATTTCATATGCTTGCCTGCAAACTGAAGCCTTGAATATTCAGGCTGCAATTGCTTGACTTCTCTTAAAAACAGGGTTTTTTTCTGACTGAACAATTGCGAGCAGTGAATTTTAGGATTTTCTCTCTAATTGCTTCTGTTACTCCTGAAATGAAAATCAGCTTTGTATTTTGACACAAGAAGGAAATTCTGCAAATAAAAACCATAACTTAAGCATAGGGGATATGCAGGGAAAGAATGAAAGGGTTATGACAATTATTGAAAATTCAGATAGGGGGTTGTCAAATCAATCACATAAGCTGTCCTACTGATTTCATCTCTGCAAAAGTGTGATCTGGAGCATTCAGTTAAGCTACTCATATTCTGAGTATTTCACTGGCCTGCAACTGGACACGAAGCTTCACCTGCTCGGCAAGTGCCAACTTCTGCCTCGCTGTAGAACCTCATTGTGCTGTTTTCTAGATCATATATCATCATTAACCACTTCTGGGTATTCTCCAATAGATGCATTACATTACAGTATGGTTTCTGATTCTTCCTTTCCCATTCAAGGCCACTGTGAGAACAGAAAGCTTGCTTTCATCTTGTCCATTTCTCTCAGATGAGATTTCTTCTCCAGGAGACTTGGAAAAATCTTAGTTCAGCCAGAACTTTGCAACTCTTCCAAATGTAGGACCTTATGCTGAATGATTTTGGCGCTTTGCACAAAGTATGTTATCACAGTTAGCACATGGCACTAGAAGGCTTAAATTCCACTTTTACTTTTGAAATTAACTTGTAATAGCTTTTCAGAAAAAAAGTGAGGGCCAATTTTTTTAAAAATATTATCTCTGATATTGGATGCCTATATATAGATGCATGAAGCCAGACTTTCTGAAGAAACCGGAACACATTTAAGCACCTAAATAAAGTTCAGATTTCCAGAAATGATCTGCAGCTGGAAGCTCTCACCATACTCAACACACGAAGTTCTTGGAAACCTAGTGATGTATTTAGGCACCTAAACAAGAGCTAAATTCTTCTAAAAGTCTGGTCCCACTTGTGACAAACTAATATGTGAATATCTACTCACTAGAGACTGGTTTCTGAAAAGTTTACTACCTCCAGCTCCCATGGACTGTGAATCCCTATCTTCTCTGAAAAACAAATTTAGCTGCTTGATAGGTCCAAACCCGATGATTCACTTGTGCACTTTCTAACTGAAAATATTTATCTCTGTTGCCACAGTACAGAAATTAATTTATTCATGTTTTTTAAGGACTTGATACTCCAAGGTAGAAACAACAAAGGAGGTACTGAAACTTACTAACAACACTCTCTAAAAATAAGCCATAACTTCAGGGCTCCGGAAGTTTACATTTAAGTTAAACCACTTTTGTTAGTGGAAATACCACTATATTCTTGGGAAAAGAGCAAAGAGAAGAGCCTTCTACTGGGAATTTCTGGCTGGATGTGATTATGAATCGTTTTATATATACCATAAGTACTCCATGACTTTGAAATCATCTATTTTTTTAATTAAGATGTCAATAAAAGGAATAAACAATGGATCACACAGAGTTGAACTTAAAAAGCATGAACATGAACCTCAGCTCAGTGTTGACACTTTATAGCTTATTTTTCAAAGACTTTAGTTTCCACTCTCAAAGAATTAATATTTTCTTCAATTGTCACTGCACCATAATGATGATAGGACAAAACAAGGATTTTTTCATCACTCATGAAGTTGTCTTCAATTTAGCTCGTGCAAAAATAACCCCAGAACTGAAAAGGATGTTTCCTATCCATGCTATTGCTTTCATATCCAGCCTTGCAATGACTGCTGTGATAGTTTTGTGTACTAGATTTTGAAAGCATAGTAGTGGTATAGTTTTACATGTATAATTTTCATTTTAAAATATAAAAAAAGTAAGAGCCTTGCACCATTTCAACCTCCTCACAGAATTTTGCAACCAAAATTATATGTATTCTTTTTTTCCCCCACTGGTGAGGAAAAGTATCTAACATACTAATGAATCATAGGCTAAAATTTTTTCTTACTAAAGTAACACAAAGTACTTCATGAGAGCTGATGAAATTACCTCTAAAATAACCTCCTTACAAGATGTAAGTATTATACCAGTTGTAAATTGAACTGTGTCACTTCAAATGCATTAGGATATACCAATTAGGAGCTAGGCTTTAGAAAATTTTCTCATTACAATATCTTTGATGAAGAACTAATTAAAAACAACTAAGAAATATTTTACACAAGCCTTCTATAACTTTCCCAATATTCCAAACTATAAATTAAGTTCCCTATGAGATTTTTTTTTTTTTTGAAGGATAAATTGAACTAGATTGTAAAGACTGAGTGTCTTTATAATTCTGAATGTATCTGGGCGATACATGTCAGAACTGCTGAAATAAACCTGTCTTCCATACTTGATTACTTTTTCCTTGTATATACCTATTATATATCAGCCTGAGAAATCTGCTGGGATATATATTCATCAAGCATATACAGTTTTTTCCTTTTGTGATGGCAGGCCATTTTCTTGAGAGCAGCATTGGGGTTTCAACGCAGTGATGTGGTTGGGTTTGGGGTTTTTTTGGTAGTGGTGGTGGTTTGTTGGGTTGTGGGTTTTTTTTGAGGGGAGTGTGCAAGGAACAAATCATATTAATGATTTCATGAAAATTAAAGGGAAAATGTATCTGCATAAGAAAGTCAACATTTTAATTCAGTCTCTCATTGCAAAATGTATATCCCTGTGATACCAAAGTGATGATTAGACATATTTCAGCATAGTACAGTGGGGAACTGCATCCAGTATAGCTGTAAATTTAAGCAGCTCAACTGACATGAAGACATACACTCATAGGGTTATAAACCCCAAAGGACCATGTTTTTTAATATTTTACGGAACACCAGAGAAGGCATAACCTGAAGAGAAGGGTGCCTCCCTGTGGCAAATGAATACAGGAGAGACCAAGCAAACTACTGACCCTTAGTTCCAGTTTCTTTTTCCAGCAGTTGCAACACTGTTTTATGGACAAAGGGATTATGAAACATGAACACAAACTAAGACCCTCAGCTTCCAGAACTGTTTGAGAACATAACTGAAAAATTTCTAATACCATTATATGGACTTAAGCAGCTGTAGCATCGAATATTCCTCTGAACAAGCTCTCCTTTGCTTGATGCTGTGGGAGAAAATTTCCAGAACAGAAACACAAACAGAAAACACCCCAAAACCCACACACAAAAAAACCAAACCAAACAAACAAAATCCCCAAAGCCACACACATGCCCCTCAAATTTTTCCTAACTCTGGGACTGTAAATTTTAAAGCTTACATTCTATTAAGATTTTTTATTTAATTTTACGACACCAAGCTTCTCTCTTGGGGTCATCCTAAACCAGATACAAGCACGTTTTTACGAAGTCAAAGAATTTCATAGCACAGGCAAAATCAAAAAAAAAAAAGCTAATTTCTGCTGAACTCCAATTAACATCTGTTCTTTCATGTTTCTCCCTTTCCATTCTCTACTTGCTCTTCCAAATCAGTTCCTCCTTTCCTGCTGAGTCCTCCTCTTTTAAGGACTTCATAGAGCCTTCACTGTAAATTCAAGTTTTCTTCTTTTTCCATGTTACTTTTAAAAGTAACTCTAAACACTCAGTAATAGTTGCCCTCCATTATTTTGCTAAAATCTAATCTAGCCAGCCATATCTCTAGGAATAGCTATATTGATTTTATCTGAATAAAGTCTGCAACAGCAACAGGAAAGGCAATTACATTACTCAAATTGCATCATTGCATACATGCTGTTCAACTATTTTCAGATGTTTCTTCTTTCAAAAACAAATAATCCTAAGAAAGACAATTTATTGTTAAGAGATTTTATAACTTTTTAGGTCTTGTTCTCTTTAACTTGTTTTTCAACCCTTTCCTTTCTTCAGTGATAGAGTAAAAAATTGAAAGAGAGGAAAAAAGCAAACACCAGCTAAAACAAAAGTTTTCCGGCAATTAAGGTATTTTTTTTTTTTACAAAATACCATTTTTGTTAGACTCATTATTATTCAGGAGTCTCATTATCTTTATAATTATTCATGCTTCCAAGGTAACATAAAAAAATAATTTCTCTTTTTAATTCTGTTTCTAGCTCAACCTGTCAAATATTTTCAAATACACAACGAAAGACTTGGGTTTCAGAGGTGAATGACTGACTCAGAACCACTACACTGCTTAATGCTTTTTAAGAAACCACAGTTTCAGCCACCAGGCATCACCGCAGCTGTTGCAACTGCTCCACTAAGTGCCTTTTCCTGTGACAATACAGCCCAGTTATGTCCAAAGATTACATCTCTGTTGTCAGGCTCTTAAAGATACACCAACTACTTGGATGGCATAAGACTATACATTCTCTTCCAGATTAATCTCCACATTCTAAGAATTCTGTTCATTCAACAATAAATACATATTGATGTGTTCCTGTTCAGTGTGTGCAGGTCCTGCTCTTACACTTTCTCCTTACTTACTATTTTTTCAACATGTCAAACAGAGGAATGGAAGACAAGGAATTAATCCTTCTGTTTGACTGCAGACCTATAAATTGACCAAGAGCAAATTTGTCATTTGTAGATACATGTTTTTCCCTCAAACTCTATCTACTATTATTATAACATCAAGGCATGCCCCAATCAATAATGCTTTTTGAACCCCACTTCTATATAAATCATGTATTCATACAAAGTAGTAATATAAAAATAAATATGAAGAATTTCATCATTCTATCAAATCTAGAGATCAACAACAGATAGGAGTTTTCAAAATCTTACACATTTTCACTCTTTTTACAGTTCTCCATTAATTCCTCATTTTGAAGAAAATTGAGACTAAATGCCTTAGCAAAACAGAATGAGACCAACAGAAGTTAAAAAAGGAAAAGATTTGCATTGAGTCATATAGTCTGTACTTGCAGATGTAAGATTGCTCCCTACAGAGCATTTTTAGTTAAAATGGAAAACTGCAACTTTCCAGTTGAATCGAAAAGGGAAATGTTCAATGGTTCTTACAGAGGAGCTTGAGCTGCATCAGTTTCCAACGGACATTACTCTATGTTCCAGGGAGGGTTATAAATAAAAACAAACTGCATTTCAAACGTGGGAGGAAAAAGTGTAGGCCCATCAGGTGAAGCAGCTGCAGTTGGGTGAGGAGGAGAGGAATAGTAAGCCAGCAGGGTGGAGTTTAAGCTGCTGATGGCTAAATATGTAGCCTTGCATTGAAATCGTTACTGCTACCTGCATTATGGAAGGGAGGAACTGTGTTTCTCAGGTAAAAAAAGAAAATAAACTTTCCTTTGGAAATCCCCTTAGTAATTCTAGGGCCCCTCCACCAGTTCCCTGTTCTAGGCACAGGGATGTAAAAACAACTGGGGAAATACTCTAATCAGTTGGCATTACACCTACATTGCCAGAATAGTTAATACACAAGTAAAGGCAGATACAGAAGTTGTACATGCACTGAGCCCAAGCATGGTCTCAGACACTGTCATTGCAAGCTTTTCAAAACATTCAGGGATGTTGCTGTTTCAAGAGTTTCTAGGCTCAGGCATAACCCAGTAACTTTTAACACAAACTGTTTGGGTTGGAAGGGTTCATAAAGCTCATCCAGTTCCAACCTCCTGCCATAGGAAGGAACACCTTCCACTAGACCAGGTTGTTCAAAGCCTCATCCAACCTAGTCTTGAACACTGCCAGGGATGGGGCAGCCAGAGCTTCTCTGGGCAACCAGTGCTAGTGCCTCACCACCCTCACAGTAAAGAGTTTCTTCCTTACATCTGATCTAAATCTACCTTCTTTCAGTATAACCCCATTCCTCCTTGTCTTATTTTTACATACCCTGGTAAAAAAGGCCTTCACCAGCTTCCTTTAGGCCCCTTTTAGGAACTGGAAGGGCAAGTCTGATGGGAAGCAACCATAACATTTACAGCTAGAGAGCATTACAGGCATAGCCTTAGATGTTACATCAACTGTGCTTCAGTGGTGTATCCTCTAAGCTTTTTTGACTCCTGTTATTTTCAAGGCTTTAATTAGCCTTGAAGGAAGCAATGGCCAGTTCCTGAAAAACTTCTTCCCTCTGTGTGCTGTGCACAGAGACAGCAAAAATCCAGTCACGTTTCAAAAAGATACAGATAATATGAAAGGATAACAGAATACATGGAATAAAATTGGGAATAAAAATAGTATTGTGTCAACGGAAGGGTTTTTTTATTATTTATTCTCACTATGGAAATGCTCAAAGTTCTGAATGAGAATCAGAGCTGTGCTCTATTAGGTGCTTTGCAAGCACAGAGAAGGAGCTGGACCCAACTGTAACATTTTTACAGTTCAATGAGAAACATTCGCAAAGTTTTGGAATTCTTCACCATGGTTGAAATTTGTGTATTCTGTAAGACTTCCACATCAGAAAAGAGTATATTCTTTTTCTTAAATAAAAATGAAAAACATTAGAATTTTAATTCACTTAAGGGCCAATGAGTTGATGTATACCCAAATAACAGCTGAACTCATAGGAAATAATCTTAATAGCACTGTTACTTAAGCCACTTAAAATTATATTGCATGTACTTAGAAGAGCCTTTTAAAAACATTTCCATTTTTTCTGACATGATAGTTCAGTGAAAATTGTTTAAGTACTGAGGTTCCACACATCTTACCTAGCAACTCAGGAGGCAGTTATTTGAGATTGCATAGAGAAGATATATATGAAATGAACCCATGGATTCCTTACCTTCTATCTGTGGAAAAGCCATTTTGAAGTTACTCATTCAGCTCATTCAGGCTGACCACACTGCTTGCAGACTTTGCACCTCTTCTCTCACCATGTCAATCCCTCGCTATTGTTCTCTGGTGCTTATCCCACATATTCCCTTTATAACTCTTAATTCTATCAGATAACAACAAATAACTTGTACATGACTGTACAGTGCATTTGATATATAAAATCACCTATCACTGGAGTTTCATTATGTAGCAGAAATTATTTATACTTACCATTTCAGGATATACATAGAAAATATCTCCCTATGCATACATATCATAATATCATTTCTTCCCTTTGGGTAAGACAGGCATCTAAAATATTAAAATAAAAGAAGAAAACAGCCATAGCTTAGACAGTTTCACAACTGAAGTGCAAAATTTGGATTTGCAAGATGTAGGATCACTGTCTAGTTGCAGAGAACTAGAGTGGGTTTTCCTGCATATTACACAAACAGGAAGTAAGACTGAAAGTCAAATAAATAATTCATTATAATAATAAATTTTCAATATTTAATGAAAGCAATAAATAATAGAATGTAGCTGTCAACCTAAAACCTAACCAATTTGAAAGGTGGAACAATACAAACAACTGTGCACACAGGCTAAGTGAGGGCTTTTTGGTCTTAAAATGCACCAAAAATTCTTCAGATTTTTGTTCCTCTGTTCTAGTTTTGACTGTAGGCAGGTGAAGCCTATCATGGTTATCATCCTGTTTTGAACTGATCTAATTTGAAAATACTTTTGAAGTCAAGGTCTTATGATGCTTTATGACCTCCTATTCTTTTTCTGAAGTACTCTTGGACTGACTTAAAAGAGAACTGCACATATGGTCTATTGGATTAAATAGGGAGGTAGGAAGGCCAGATTATTACCAAAATAATTTATATTTCCTTTTGCATTGGCTGTATATTACAGGAATTGTAACCAAATAAGACTTTCTGAAATTTATAGTCAAGTATACTTTGGATAAAGGAACAGGCTATGAAGAGAGATTTTAAATTAACCAGAGAACAGAAAGTATGACCAAAAACTGGAGATGTGGAAATGAAAGTTAAAAAGATCATGACATGCAATCTGAATGTAATTCTTCCTTCGATGCATACTTATTATTAAAGTTAGAATTTCAAAGCCTGTAAGCCTGTAAATTTGAAATTTGTAATCACATCAACAATAAAAATAGAGCTTTTTTATTTAGCCTCTTTTTAAAAATAGGCAGCAGGGAAGGTAAGTGCTCAGTCATCATGCACTGTACTTCTGCTCTTGAAGGCAACATTCCATTACGAAGCAGCACTGTTCAATTAACGACATACTGATGTTTCTAACAACTTTCTTGCTAAAATTTACTGGAAAATTCCTGTTACACCAAATAGTCAATGGTATAAACAAGAAGCAGAACCATTTAAAACAGTGTATGTTCTGTAATAATCCCAGCAAAGACAATCTTTCAAAACCAGCCTATTAAGAATAAGGACATCTTTACACAGGATTTTTAAAAAGCAAACAAAAGGTCTCTCTCTTCTGCATTCTTCAACCACCTCTGAGAAATGAAGATTTAAGAACTAGCTACTCGTAAGCAGAATAGTATTCTATAATTATTTAATAAATGTTTTTTGTTACTTTTACCTTGAAATAGCCAATTTTGTCTGGCTGGAGACAAGGTACCAGTTTGATGGAATATTTCAGCTTCTGTGTTTTGAAAGCTATTTAAAAGCTCATCCTAAGTAATCATCCTGATAAATGTAAGGAAAATCAACCAAAACTGGTTCTCAGAAGATTATTCTTTCCTCAGTAGAAATAAAACTTCAGGAAGTGCTTTTGTCAATCCCTGTAAGACTTCGACAGTAACACCTAACCTCCATCCTTGACCCAGCAAGTCTGAACTGTATTTAATTGGTCTGTCTGCAAAGCTAAGAAAAAATTCTCTTTGTGTACTGTAAAATAAAATGTATATATTTCATACAGCTGGGAAACAATATCTACTATTCAGAGCTGCTGGCAGCACAACAGAGCACTTTCCTTGTAAAACTCTCTGAAACCATCCCTTTTTTCCAGCCCTGCTTTTAGGTGCACTGAAGAAGCCAAAAACATAAAAGTCAACAAGAGAAGAGTATAATCACTGGAAAACTCAAAGGAAATAAATCATTCTGAATAGAAGCACAACATTTAGTGGAAATCCTGAGAACCTCTCAGATCTGTTGAGTTGGTTTGTGGAGCTGGGGAAGGACCTATCAGAAAAAGTCACAGACCAGCCTCACTGAAACAAAAACCTCATGCATGTCTTGCCTTTTTTTTTCATCCTGACTTACAGATCTTCCTCAGTATTGAGCCACTCCCTATAAATCCACATGACAAACAGCAGGCAGACTTTTATGAGATTAATCTCAGTACTACTAAGAACCCAGTTTATTTTTAAAAAACTAAGCTTTTCAATATACGATAAAATAAAGATGAGAAATTTACACAGAAAAAGAAGCTTTCTAATCTATTATTCATATGTCTGTCAGTGTGAGTACTCATGACAGTTTAAAAATGCTCTTAAAATATGTCCATTTTTATTGTTGGAATATATAACGGGTTAAGGCACATCTACATTACAGAGCAAGTCAGCCAACAAATCCATGCCAGGAGACTCCCTCATTGAAAGACAACATGCTGGAGTAGCTACACGAGCCACAAAAAGATATAAACAAAGGTAACAACAGGACTTATTTCACCACTGAGATGTAGCTACCCAAGGCATTTTGCTGGCAACAAGATCTTAGTAGCAGAGAGCAGGGGAAGACATGACCTTCCCAGGTTTTTGTTAATATACCTTAAGCTAAAAAAATTTATAGCATAAGTTGAGCCTGAGTTGTGTAAAATCAAAAGTCACTAAAACCTTGGGAGAACATCATCTGGTTAAGAGAAGGAAAATGATTACTTAAAGGACATATTGATAATATATGCAGACTTTTCATTGATTCCATACAGATATAAAAATGGTATTGTAAATATCACCACTTTTTAAGACTGAAAACAATAGCACTGATGTCTTGGCAAGTCTTCATGCGTGAGATCTATAGGTACAGACCTACTCTCCCACAGCCTTCTGATAAAACCAAGTTTATGCCACAGTGTATCAGGCAGCAGCAGCATGGCTTGCCCACCAGCACTTCTCTATGGCAGGTGCAGCACTTGAACTTTTAGATCTCCTTCATTACTCCATCTACTAATTGCATTCTGGTGAGGCAGCCCCCTTCAGCCTTACATTCCCCTTCAGCCTTTTTTTCACTCATTTAATCAGGGATACTTTGAATAATGTAAGTCATA
Organism: Forpus xanthops; assembly: GCA_032466535.1. Taxonomy (NCBI): domain Eukaryota; kingdom Metazoa; phylum Chordata; class Aves; order Psittaciformes; family Psittacidae; genus Forpus; species Forpus xanthops. The sequence continues at coordinate 46,104 of JASSUY010047367.1, forward strand.
AAATCAAAGATGATAGGAAGAGGACGTCAAGAAAGCATTATTTCTAGCTTCTTGTGTCACCCCTGAAGCATAAAAAACTGTTCCTAAACTCACCTTCAGAATTTCTTAATTCTTCAACTTCTTTGCAGTCTCCATCTGAAATCAAATGACAAATAAACAGGTAGAAAATGTGTAGAAAATACATTCAGAAATTATGTACATCATGTGTAAATTAAATGTTTGTATTCTTCCAAACCTGTTTAAATGCAGTGATAACTAACTGGAGAAAATGGTAATTGAAAGTATGTGCACCTATGGTTGCAACAAGCACTTTGTTTTTTGTTTTCTCTTTCTTTTTCTGCTTTCTGTATGAAATCTTCAAGGTAGTGGGTCTCCCACTATATGCCTGGAACAATTAAACACACATTTGGGTCAACACATCATCTTTCGGCCTTATCGCAATGCAGGAAGAAGTACAGCTCTTCACCTGTACAACAGTGATATAAATAATTTACCAAACACACCAGGAGTTTGAGTGTGGCTCGCAGAACCTATTCTGAAAAGTGCTGCCAAGACCTAAGACCATTTTCAATCTAAAATTGCTAACAATTTTAAAGACACCGGCAGTAGAAAGGCGGGGGAGGAGAGGAGAGCAGGTGAGAGAAAAGGAAAAGTCTCTTCCTGCCCCATGACTTGGACACAGGCTTCCTTACTATCTTTAGCTTAAACACATTGAAATAAAATGGTAACAATAATGAAAAAAAATGCTGCATCGATTTTTCTTTAATCCCGAAAAGAGCATTCCCTTAAGTACTGTTTTGGTAGTGATTGAGCAGTTGCCAAATCACCTCCTTCTGCTCCACCCTGGATGTTATTTGGTGCTGCCCAGTGTCAAATGACAAAGCACTAGTATTTATATGGTTTTATACCTGCAGAACATGGTATGAATTAAGTCTTTTCTTTAAGACTTCTGTAACTACAGATTTACACAATGCAGCAATACACACTTCCAAACACTGATTAAAAACAAACCTTCAAAGTACATATTCCATTTGCTTTGGAGCATCAATTATAAAACCAGATGTTAAAGCCAGATGTCAAAGAATTATTTTCATAAGCCACAGCTCATAGCCATATAGCCTCCATTTATCATTACAGATGGGAACATTTAATTTGACAGCAAGCATTTTGGTTAATAGCCAGTTTCAACATTAGCACTTGTTTTCAAAATTTTATGTAAAGAGATGTGATAAAACCGTCTATAATGAAAATTCTGTTATTTCAGTTCTGTACTTCTACATTTCCAAGTCATGCCAATCTCTGCATAAGCTGCAAATATTTTAAACACATATGAACGTCTGTAGGAGTATGTCTCACACAGTCATACATCTTTCTACCTGCAAGCCTATATAAAATATATCTACAGAGAGACATTGCTGCCCAGAAGCAATGCTCCTCTTTCAGGAAATTTACCTCAAAATAACTGAAAAGGTCTTTGCTTCTGTGTTTCTTGAGCATTACGGATGTTTATCGATTAGCAAAAAAAACTATTGTATCCTATTATTTTTGGTACAAGGCCTAAACTGAAATTTAGACCTAGATCTCTCAGTGCAGCCTATATTTAGCAGCATTAAATAGATAGAAGACCTTATCTTCATGTGTATTTCTTCCATTTATAGGTAAACATCTATATCAGGTCTTTGCTGTTGTTAAGCTGGTACAGGTCCACTCATTTCAAAACTGTATTCAACTCTCTTTTACATTTGACAGGAAAAAAAATATTAATCTCTCGGTTCTGGAGCAAGAAACAGTGAGGAAGGGATAGATGCTGGCATACCTTACAAATCTCCCAACAGATATCAATCTGCCCAGATTTTAGCCCTGAAGATGAACGACCAACTGCAAGACTTCCATTGAGAAGAACTGGATAATCATATCAAATTAAGTAACAAACTTTTGAAAAGAGCAAATTAATTTTCATTTGGACTAAAGCCAGGATTTGATTTTCCAGATAGTGAGATGAGACAAGTATACTGTTTAAACCAGGAGATTTCAGGTTTGGATTATTTAATCCAGATGGCAAAACACATTTTTTGGCTGTGGATCATACATTTTCAAATCCAAAAGTTAATTTTAAAATAAAGTTCTGAAGAAATAAAATCAAAATATTAATGTAGCCCTATCACAAGCACATATCATATTGTGCTCTCTATATTTGTGAAAAATTAGGGAATGAGCATTTTGGTCATTCTTATTCACAATTCAAATATGTAACAAACTAATACATAAAAAGACAGAAGAGGAATGTACAAATAAGATGTCAAATAACTCCTACAGATGGGAAATGGAAATGAAGGATAACACACCTGTAATTCTTCAATGGGAGGGAGGCATGGCCGGATCACAGACTGTAACTAGCAATAAGAAAACCAGACACTCTTAACTGCAGATTAACATAGGAATCATGGCCAACATCCTTCTTTCCATGCTAACCCAGAAGAAATGCACATGCCTGCTGAATTTTGGTGCTAGAAATAGCTTCAGAGCATTTCTAAAAGAAAAGAAGGTCATCTGAAATTTTTCTTCTTAACCTTGCCTACAGATAAGAATTCACAATTTCATTATGAAAGAAATTCTCAGTGAAAAAAAAAAAAAAGAGAAAAGGGGGGAATATCAGTACCTGGACTAGTTTTCCGCTAATTTCCTTAGGAAGCCAGAACAATGAATCCCTAACCTTCTTTCAAGTTCACAGCTCAAAATCAGCATCACCACTGACACGACTCTTTGGATGTCAACCTAGGACAGCTTTGGCATAGACACTGTCGATATTGGTGACATTAGGTCATAATAAGTCTCAGTATTAGGTCTGAAGGCCACAGACATTCTGACTGGGGCAATGAATATCTGCATAAACTCTTCCACAAAGCTCAGCAGCAGAAACTTCAAAGCCCTGAAGGTAACCAAAATCAAGGAGCTTTCCAGATTCTGAGTTAATGAAGATGGGAGCATTAAGACTTCTGCTGGAAAAAAAAATATTTTCATTATTTTTATGATGGCTTCAGACTTCTTTTCCACAGTTTGTTTTTTTTTTTTTTTCCTGTCTTGGAGACTGGAAATTCCACCTCTAAGAATTGGTAGAGCGTCAGTCTAATGAGTGCTGGGCAGTATACCAGCAAAACAAAATCAAACACACTATTTGAACAAGTTAGCAGATCAGAATATAATTTGACTTTTTTTCCAGTTGTGGAAGAAAACCAATACTTAAACATCAGAGTTAATCATACACTCAAAATTCGGAATTTTCAATATCCTGTAGTAGTTAAGTTAGAACAAGACTTTTAGGTGATTGTCTTGGGTTCAGCAGTAGCAATCATTTTTCTCCTCCTTTGTAGCTGGTGCAGTGCTGTGTTTTGCCTTTCAGCCTGGGAACAACGCTGATAACACCAATAGTTTTAGTTGTTGCTCAGTAATGTTTATTTCAACCAAGGGCTTTCTCAGTCTCATGCTCTGCCAGGGAGGAGAAGAAGACAAGTGGAAGCAGAGACAGGACACCTGACCCAAACTAGCCAAAGGGGTATTCCATACCATAGCACATCATGCCCACTATATAAACTGGGGCCAATTACCCGTAAGGGCTAGATCACTGCTTAGGTCAGGCTGGGTATTGGACAGCGGGTGGTGAGCATTCTCTTCTGTGGTTATTTCCCTTATCATTATTATTACTGGTGGTAGTATCAGTACTGGTTCTGTGTCATATCTTAGTTACTGGACTGTTCTTATCTCAACCTGTGGGAATTACATTCTTTCAATTCTCCTCCTCATCCCTCCGCAAGCAGGGGGGAAGAAGTGGAGGGAAGTGAGCAAGTGGCTGCATGGTTCTGAGTTACTGGCTGGGCTTAACCCATCACAGCAATTTTCTCTTAAAAAATAAGGTCCCAACACAGGAAAATGCCTCCGTACAATAAATGTAACTTTTGGCTTCAGTTTTTATGATCTGGCAAAAGACATTCAATGCTCTTCTATCTGCTAATGATATAAGAGCAGAATATTGCCATTTAATTAACATGTTAACAAATATCGAATGTAGAAGCAATGAGAAAGTAATAGTCTACCCTTTCATATATATTGTGCATGTTGAACAGGTCTAATATTCAGATCATTAGCCACACAAAGTTGTTTTTTCAGTCACCAACATCCATGTTTTTACTTCAGCAGCCATAACACTCCTAATGTCTAAATGAGTTTGCTTTCCTGGAGTGTCTGGGAAATGGTTTTCCTAATCTCAAATGAGTCTACAAACTCATTACCAAACTAAATTCCAGCATCTTTTCTAGTGTCTAGCCAGAATATCTAGTTTCAGGCACCTTTCATTACTCCTAATTTATGTAATTCTTTATTAAACCTCTATTTTACAGCCATTTTTTACAACTTGGGCATATTAAGTTACAAGGTTCAGGATAATTGGAAAAGGTTCAGCAACAGTTCCAGAGGTACCAAAGGTTTGAGATGGAAGTGTAAAATAATTTACAGTGATATACACAACGCTGGCAGCAGAACAATTTGATGTTGATGCAATTTACATGGCTGCTGCTGTGTTTTCCATTTTACACAGGAAGGTATGTTACATTTCTTCCCATCTCATGTTAGTCTAGGAATTTATTTCTAAATAACTGTTTAAGAGTAGGATCAAATTACCAAAGCTAGATGATGGACACAGCAGCTAAATAATCTGTATTTATGAAGTACTGCAGGCAGTTGAAACACTGTGCAGACATCAGCTTACTAAAGCTTTACTAACCTTTCCAATATAGGCAGGCAGAAGAGAATACAAGTACACTCATGTTGCGGCAGCCAAAGGAGCACATCCAGTACAAGAAATCAGGGGACAAGAAAGCAAAATAGGACAATGGACCCAAGTTGCAAGAGGGCAAAAGAGAAATTAGTATTAGGTACCAGGGAAAACAAAAACCACCTCATACAGAAAGGGTGTTCACACACTGGAACAACCCATTTTGCTATTTTCTCATCGTTTTCAGCTTCAAGAAGAAATTGTACAATTAACTTCAAGATACTTCAAGTTGCTTCATTTTGGTTCTGGCAGTGTTTCATGAGTTAGGTGTGTGTTTGCTCAAGAGTAATGTACAGAAAAGAAATTAAAATCAAATATAAGAATGCAAACTGATGAGGAAAAAAAAAAAAAAACACAAATTCTCACTTATAAAGATGGAATTCAGAAAATTATTAACATAATTATACATTTGGCATGTAAAGTTGTTAGTAAGCTACCAAAAGTATACACAGATCTGTTATTTAAATTTATTTCAGCCTGGAAATTGGCTCTTGGAATGCAACAAACATATAATTAATTGAGCTATACACTCTAATTTGTTTATTTCAGTTAGAAAATGCACATTTCATACAGTGCTGAAAGGCCTGGAAGTGAAATTAACTGTGAAGTGCCTGCTGTTTCTTTCTTGAGTATTTCATTATTGTTCCTTTTACTACCACTTTCATAAAATATGAAAAAGTCCCTATTGTTGCAATATAGATATTTAAACAGAGGAATTGGGCTTTTTCCCTGACTCCAGTGTAAAGAAAAACAAAATAAAATTCCACCCATCATCAGAGTTATACATGGCTGCTTTTTTTTTTAAATTACGTTTATGACAGACTGCGCATGTGAGAATTTGGGTCAACTAACATTCTGCTCATCCACTTCTCTTTCTACCACACAGATTCCCTTTATTTTCTTCTGCTACTTCCCAAGGTTTCTGGACATTTAGAGCAGCATCACCAAGGAGCTGAAGTAAATATCCCAACCTGAAACATGCTCTATTGCAAAAATCAGCACTTATCTGAAAGTTGCTTCCTGGATAATTAAGAATATATAAACTGTTATTTTAAATAATCTGATTGCAAAGCAAACATATTGAGCAGGCAACTTAGCATCGGATTCTGGATGAAATACTCAAACCTCATTAGTTTAATAGTTCACACATCAGTATTTTAAAGACAAAGCCTTAGCAAAATTATCTTTGTATAGCGCATACACAATGAAAAACAATCAGCTCTCTACACTGTCAAAACCCAAGCTCGCTGGAAATTATTTCCTAATATTTTCAGTTGAATGAAAAAAAACACAATCCAACTTCAGGATTCTGGATTCTTCACACTAGGATGGTTCATTTTGCATTAGTATCATTCTACTAAGTTGCATTTTTCTTCTTTTTTTACCAAGAAAATGCTTTTCTAAAAACAAAAAACAAGTCAGCAATTTGCCTGTGTCATAATTTTCTTCCACCATGAAGTAAAAATTTATCTGCTATAAACAATGTTTTCTCCAGCACCAGGAAAACATAATCATTCCATGCAAAGCCAATTGAAAGCAGCAAAATGATGTGAGGAATAATCAACTCTCAGTGAGTGAAGTTTTGGTATGATATATTATCAGTACCAACTCTTCACTTCTGTGGAGTTAACCCTAATCTGTATCAATGTAACTGAAAAGAGATACTGGCTTGTCTGAGTTTCCATTACTCTACAACTCTATTGGTTCAATCAGCATTACTTTAGATTTTTTTAGAATTAAATGATTTATGGATTAACTTGTTACTAAAACTCTACTACTTTCATTTGCTGTTCACTAGGTCACTGTCAAGAAATTATCTGAAATATTACCATTTTAAAGGCTTTTTGTAGCTTTTATTTTCCTTTTCAAAATTCCACAGATTTAGGAGCAAAAAACGTTCTTTTTTTTTTCCTTCATTTCTACCTTTTCAGGTTCGGGTGGATAAAATCTGCAATCTTGTATGCAATCCCAAATATACTTCACAATCCTGCTTTCTTTCATTTTACTAGCACTTCAAAAAACATGTCTACATTTCTGAAGCTTATAAAACAAAAAGTTGCAGAAACTGCTGAAGGAGAGGGTGAATTGAGTCAGTTTGCCGAGGTGAAAGCCATCCAGCTGGCCTTGGATGTTGGTGAATGAAAGAAGAGGCCAGTACTTTAGACTGATTCATGGATGGTGGCAAACGTCATGTAGGGGTGGTTGCAGCAATGGAAGCAGAGCAATTGGTAATGCAGAGGTAAACCCATCCAGGCTGCTGCACTGGGGCAAGATATCGCTGCCCGGGTACAAAACCTGGTGGTCATGGTACGCCACGTAGATGCTCATGTACCCAAGAGGCGGGACACTGAGGAACACCAGAACAACCAACAAGTGGATAAAGCTGCTAAGATTGAAGTGGCTCAGACAGGCTTAGATTTGCAACATAGGAGTGAATTATTTTTGGCCCGGTAGGCCCATGACACTTCAGGCCATCAGGGCAGAGATGCAACATACAGATGAGCTCACGATTGAGGGGTGGACTTAACAATGAACACTATTGCCCAGGTTATTCATGACTGTGAAAAGTGTGCTGCAATTAAGCAAGCCAAGTGGTTAAAGCCTCTTTGGTATGGAGGATGATGGTTGAAGTACAAATATGGTGAGGCCTGGCAGATTAATTATATCACACTCTCAACAACACCCCAAGGCAAGCGCCATGTGCTTACCATGGTGGAAGCAACCACCGAATGGCTGGAAGCATACGCTGTGCCACACACCACTGCCCAGAACACTATCCTGGGCCTTGAGAAACAGATTTTATGTCAACATGGCACCCCAGAGAGAACTGAATCAGAAAATGGGACTGATTTCCAGAACAGCCCTATAGACACTTGGGCCAAAGAGCATGGCATTGAGTGGGTATATCATATCCTCTACCATGAACCAGCATCTGGGAAAATTGAATGGTACAATGGGCTATTAAAAACTACACTGAGAGCAATGGGTGGGGGGACTTTCATACATTGGGATACACATTTACCAAACACCACTTGGCTAGTCAACACCAGATGATCTTCCAACAGGGCTGGTCCAGCCCAGTCAGAACTTCTACATAATGTGGAGGGGGACAGAGTTCCTGTGGTGCGTATAAAAAATTTGCTGGGGAAGACAGTCTGGGTTATTCCTGCTTCAGGTAAAGGCAAACCCACTCATGAGATTGCTTTTGCTCAGGGACCGAGATATAATTGGTGAGTAATGCAGGAAAATGGGGAAGTCTGAAGTGTACTTCAAGGGGATTTGATTTTAGGGGAAGACAGCAAATGAACTCAATTGCATGCTGTTACCTGCTATGTAATACTTTTGTAGACCACCTACTAGATGTCTTCAAGTCATCAATGACTTGCTCTCTGACTGTCATCCCAATAAAGAATGAGCTTTAATGAAACCAGACAAGTTCTGCAATAAAGGAACAATCAGCATCAGCAGGCAACAATCTAACACTGCACACGGCCTTCCCTGTTCTGAAAGACTGTTGCAGAAGATGGAGCTTGACATCATGGACCGAATGGACTCAGCAGCTTTGTAGGGATTGGTCCATGAACTAAGGGATTATCTCTTTCCCTCTGTGTGTGTGTGTGTATACACATATACATATGATGGTATATTGAAAATGTGGGACTTGAGCATGATGTGCTATGGTATGCAATACCTCTTTGGTCAGTTTGTGTCAGGTGTCCTTTTTCTGCTTCCTCCCAGCTTCCCCTCCTCCCTGGCAGAGCATGAGTCTCAGAAAGTCCTTGGCCAAACCAAACATACTAAGCAGTAACTAAAAACATTGGTGTTATCAGGATTGTTCCCAGGTCGAAAGTCACAAACATAGCACTGCACCAGCTACTAAGAAGGAGAAAAAATGACTGTTACTGCTGAACCCAGGACAAAATCTTTTCTTAACACGCTCCAAGTTCAAAAATCCGACAAAACAAGAATTTACCCCATTCAGTTCTGCATAATTTTTATATATCAGTTTTAATGTTTAGAGTCTAATAATTAATCTGATCTCTAAAGAAATAGTAAGGTCCCTCAGGTTAGAAGACTTTGACCCTGGTCTGGGATATTCCAGAAAGTTCGCATAGCCCTTTGTGATCTATTGTAACTGAACACAAAATCCAAGGTGGGTTGCACCTATGCCAATGACCAGAAGAGACAACCAAAGCATCTAGTCTAGCCTCCTTATACAACAGATCATGAATTTCACCCAGATACAAAAACAATTTAGCATCTTGTTACTAATAATGGGGAAGCTAGTGTGTTGTGTGCAGTGCTGGATACAGCCAGCAAAAGAAGGAGTCTGATTAGCTAAATAGGGAATGAAAAGATATATCTTTCAGGAAGAATACAATCCTAAATAATTAGCAAAAGTTGGTTCAGAAGCCTTGTTTGTGACTGTAGACAAGAACCTGATTTTCCTTTAAGGAGACTGACCCAAGCAATATGCCTGATTTATCATGGTAAAATTATTCATCTTATTTAATGAAGAAATAAATTAACTGGATTCACAGAATTGGCTAAATAATGTACTAGGATTGGTGACTAAAAGCTAACATGCTATTGTTTAATGACATAAATAAAATGTATTAGAACTATGCTTAACCTTTTAGATCTACAGGTTTTTGTTTTTGACAAACTACAGAAAGAGCAAGTACAATTCTGTCTTAACAAAATGTATATAAAACTCCCAAGCAGTCCATAACCAAAGCAAATGCTCAGACCCAGCCTTGAAGACATCAACATGTCCCCACCTCTAAGGAATAGAAGGTACAGCTTCACCACCAGGAGCATAATGAGGCACTTGAAGCTGCCAGCAACCAGTCCTCTCTAAGTCTCCAACACTACCTTTTACAAATTGCAGCCTCATGTTACAATGGTTCTGAGCAGACATGTTAATGACAACCTTCTCCAACATTTCAGAACAGCCACAGAAAACTGGACTAAGATTTTCCTTTAGCACAGGGCATTCATCACATAACTGTGACTTGTTTCCTGACTTCCTACACAGTTTGGTTATGCCTCCCTGTACAGTAAGGGACCCACACACTTTCTGTTGTGGTTGCATTTCAAATGCTGGCATGAAGAGCATGCTGGGAGCTGCTGCCTGGGAGGAGCTGGAAGCAAACACAGAGAGAGATGGAATTAGCAAGTTGGGCTCATGCATGAGTTTTCCACACACTGTCGTAACAGTCTGAGGCCAGCCCAGACAGTATAGGAACTCCCAAATGATAGATGATCCATTTATATTACCCTCACATTTCCATTGTAAATATAATTCATATTGGACCTGCTGGGAAAAAAAAAAAAAGCACCACACAAAGAAAACATGATGTAGCACATTTCAGAACACCTTTTTTTACAGCACTGCTGTTCTTGTAGAAGCAATTAATATAAAAAGTAGCCAGGGTGACGTGCATTAATATATACATGCAGCACCTACGGATTTACTCATTAATTAAAGCAAGAACTTTTATGTCATTTGTACAGAGTGAGGTAAAGGACTTTTTTCCTGCCTGTGTAAGCTTTGGTATACCAGTTTCCTCCCTAAAGAGCACATAATAGCTACATTTAAGTAAACCAGGTCAACATGTCCTCTTTTATTTTATGTTAAGGTAAACTAGCCTTCCTGTCCCACTGCAGACAAATTTTTCTTTATAGCTATTTAAAACCTATTAGAGGTTAACATTAACATTCAGACTGTTTCCTGCACTGTCTGATTTTGCTAGATGATAAACTAAATAGCATTTAGTGACAGACAAGAACTGAGAAGTTGGGGGAAGAGAGAGTTTCATCTGCAACAGCAGCCTACAACATTTATAGCAATTTAATAACAACATCAATAAAAATGCAGATCTACTGTTAAATGCCTGTGGTGGCAATTACTCTAGTTTGTTTACTTTGGCTAGACCCTCCAGAGAGCAGGATCTATTCTGCTTACCAAGCACCACCTCTTCTTTTCCAGTCACTCATATCCCATGTCTGGACAGGAAGAAGAATAACTTGGAGTGGGATCAGGAAAGCATAGAGGGCAGATACCATATTGCACCTGGCACAGACCAAATTTCTTTAGCACACAGACATTCATTTCACTGTTGTGGCAGGATGCATTAGCATTAGTATTCAGTGATCTGCACACAAAATACAACCTTGGAAAAGACATTACCTCACAAGAAAGAAATCTCACACTGTATGCATTTTTCAAGGCTGAATTAGGCCTGTTACAGTTAAACATGAATATCAGTAGTTCTGAAACCCAAATCCAATGCATACATCACTCTATACTGCCTCAGAGGTTCAACCAGTGGATGTTTCAAATCTGCCTGCTGGTAGCAGGTAGAAGAGTCACTAGAGAGACTTACAATGGCTTGCCAAAAGATTTCTGATTCCCAAAGTTGGTACTCAGGAGTAGTTTTGTTCTCAGGAGTACTGTGGCTTCTAGAGACAGCAGCTCTGCAGTTGTGCTCTGCATTGCTTTGGAAATATTTTCATTACAGAGAGACAATCTTTGTGTTACATGAAAGACCATCGAAGTTACTTTTACAAGACTCAATTTCTAAATAAACTCACACTTGACTGACACCTGACTTATGTTTCAGAAAAAAAAAAAAAAAAAAAAAAAGAAAAAGTAAAAAAAACAAAATGACATGGAAAAGGAAACTCTTCTGTTAACCATGACAACTGAAAAGACAGGAATCTTGAACATTTGAGTTTTCCCTTTGTAAGATGCGCTTGACATGCTCATTCAGTCACGCAAAAGGAACGCTGGGTTATTTGAACACAGCCTAGAAGGACCAGGCTGGGGCTATGCAACAGACCAGTTGTTACTAGGTGCAAAAGAACTTTAAATAATATTTCAGTGAACACCCCTCCCAAAGAAAAATCACCTTTAGGCTGGCTTGATCTATATCCAGGCTTCCCATGGTTTCATGCTTTGGGCCTTACTAACAGCAACAACTAAGCCTTGTTTTGCAAAAAACTTTTTACATTTATGGTTGTGTTTCATTACTATGCAAGCCCAAATAACTATGGCAGAATTGGTTCACCACATATGCCTACTACACATGTAAACTCAGTGTCCATGTTCCTGTCTGATGCCATACTATATATGAATGTATGACATTTTGATTTCAATAGTACTTGTACAGGACAGCTGCTATATTTAAGAAGGTATTCTTAAGTCATATGAAGATAGCAAGTTTACAACTTCTCATATATTTTTTTTCCTATTAAAAATATTTTTATACCAATGGCTAGAATATTTTGCATTCATGAAGTTTTATTAAAATTAAAACTGCATTCTATGTTAGAAATTCACAGCCGGTTAGCCGTGTTTCTCTTGGACGACTAGAAGCAGTTTGAGAATTATTTGATGGTGACAAGCAGTAAGTGAGCAAAACCTGACTATTTGAAAGAGGGAAGATTTTTATTTAATGTTTCTAAGTTAGAGAGAGCTTTGGGAATATATTATATGACCAAAGGTGCCAAGATAATTCTAAGCTGGCTGTGGACCTTCCTGTCCTCAGTCTTTTTGGTACAGGCTAAAATGCATGGAATAAAGTGAAGAAGCGTCAAAACTAGAAAAAATCATTCACTCTAGGATTTGCTCTGGCTGACATTTTCCATACAGATGAGGGGAAAAAAAAAAGTAGAATTTTTAAAATGTCTACATGCTTTGTTGGCCAAATTTAGCTACTTGATTTGCACATAGGGAGGTGTGTCACAGAGGATGGTGCTATCTTCTTGCCAAAGAAGTCATGGCAGACAGATATCAATCTGCAGTCACTAATGGGGCAGCACAAAGCATCCCAGTCCTTTCATATTTGATCATCTTCCTCCTAATTCAAACAGCTAAGACCATAGATTTTCCTACACCTCCCTGTGATAGGCACAAAAAGGACGTCAGAGAATACCAACAGCATTACCGGTCATGAAAATCTATGTAATCAGCAAAGATGGTGTAAGAGATACATGCCCCTCCTGCTTCTCAGCTTCAGTGCACCTATCAGTTCCAAAATACTCTGGCATCCCAGAGGACAGCAGACACTAAAGAGTACAGCTAGGTCTTCTGCCTCTCTGATAACCCCTTGGAAGAAGATATGGCTTAGCATAAATTAGAGAAAAGTTTGGAAACTAGACTAAATAAGGATCTAGGTAAGTCCCCAGCTAGCCCAAATATAAGAAGAGGCACAAATGTGCTGTAAAAGCACCTTTCCACTCCATCTCCCTTGAATTCAGCAAGAATTAAACCAAACCTCACAGCTGGAGGAAAATATGGTTAGTTGGAAAAGGAAGACTTAAAGTCACATTGCAAGCCAACCCTCCAATGCTGAGGCACAGCTGAGTGCAATACCTAAAGCACACACACAGGTGGCACATAGAGAAACTATATAAATGACCACCAGAGCCGAAGCACACTACCCGCCAGCTAATGTGAGATGACTGAATGTTGGCTGAACACATAGTCACAGATGGTTTTACTGACTGCAACGGGCAGCCAGCATCAGTCGAGATAGTCTCGCTGGGGAAACTTGGATTGAGGACAAGGTAAAAAGGGGGCAAACATTCTACTTCTCAAAACAAGTTGCTGTTTTCAGAGTTTCAGACTTTTTGGATCTAATTAAATTTGAAGGACATGAGGAGTAAGCAAAAATTCTTGGACAAAGGGCTATGATTTTTCTCAGCTCTGATGGGTCTGGAAGCAATGCATAAAAAGCAGTATCAGGTGCTAAAGCAAAACAGTGTGTACTTTAACAGCAACAAGAAAAATATAATGAGAGAGGATACATTTATTTTAGGAATGCAATTGTTTTATAGAAAAAAAAAACAACCCTTGTATTTTTCTAATCTTGTTCTTTAATACTCAGTGCTTGGCATCACATAAATTCCTCCAAGCAGGGAAATCTAAGATTTCATTTGATAGTATAAATATTTGTTCCACACAATTTTTTTTGAGTTCTTAATGTTTAAATAAATATAACTTCCTCAACACTACTCCTCTGAAGAATTGGGGAGCTGTGCCCTAAAGTGCCCTTGTGCAGACTGTCTGCAACACAGCTCACAGCAGAGCAGAATAGCTTCTGGAAACCACTAGTTAACTACCACCTCCAAATAGCAGCAGCAGCAGCCTTTCAGGATCTCACCATGGAGAGACTGGCCTACTGTTACTGGCCTTTAGCTGAAGAGACTAATTCATCCATAGAGCAAAACAGGCAGAATATTCTATATTTGAAGAATTCAGCACATCCAGGTAAAGACAGATAAACAGCACCAGTTCCTCCAGGTAAACCCCTTAGATGACTATTAGTCTGCAAGGTATTTATCAAATTAGAAGAGTCAAAGCATCATCTTCCTTCAGAAATAAACCTACTAAAGACCTATAAATGTATGTCTCTTACACTCATGTTAAACAGAATTATAAAAAGACATTTTACTACAGCCTTATCACAGTTTCTGGCAAGAACTAATGCAAAACAATTAAAGAATTTTTCAAATTTCCTCTCAAATCTTGTCTGGAATTAAATTCTGTTTATCCATACATTCATCACACCACCCACTGCCAATATATTCATTACACCACGAAGTGCCATGCATGGACTTCAGTAACTTTTTACTGAATAAAATAACGGAAAATGCCACACTTGCTTCATCTATGAATGGCTCAGACAACTTCAATCTGTCTTACTAAGCACATACTGATAAATGCAGTTCCCAAGAGGACAGCTGAGACCTGGAGTCTCCATTTTAATAACTGGAATTGAATGACACAATGAAGCAATGACATTTTGTTTGGAAAAATATGTTATGTGAGAGCTAGGACAGAGAGATGTATTTCATAACCCATAACCTCTGATTCACCATCACACCCAGCACATGGTAGCATTGAGACCTGAAATTATTTTTGATCCTTAACAGTAAACTATTAAGATAGGTCTCTCTTGTCAGAAACAAATCTCTATAGCTCTAGTCTCACCAAAATGAGCTCCAAGTTTCCTCAGAAACACAGCTTTAAAAGGCCTGCTGAGATAGGCTGGTGTTGGCCACAACTTAAAGTTGTTCCTATACCAAGTCTGTAAAGAGATCATTACTATACATCTGTGTTGCTCATGTATGACATGGTTTTTCATGTGTTGACTCTCCATTGATAATAAAAGGATTCACTGTCAAATGCTACTAGGCTTCCTCTATGTAGTGGGCTCAGCAATAGCAGTCATTTTTCTCCTTCTTAGTAGCTGCTGCAGCGCTGTGGTTTAGACTTTTAGCCTGGAAACAGCACAGGTAACATCAACAGTTTTAGTTGTTGCTGAGTAATGTTTACTCTGACCAGGGCTTTCTGAGTTTCATGCTCTGCCAGGGAGGAGGGGAAGCAGAGACAGTACCCCTGAACCAGACTAGCCAAAAGGGTATTCTATACCACAACGTGCCATGCTCATTACATAAACTGTGGGAAAATTACCCAGAAGGGCTAGATCAGGTTGGGTTGGGTATTGGTTGGCAGGTGGTGAGCGATTGTATTCTCTTCCCTTGTTATTCCCCTTATCATTATTATTATTGGTGGTAGCAGTAGTGGTTTTATGTTATACCTTAGTTACTGGACTGTTCTTATCTCAACCTGTGGGAATTATATTCTTTCGATTTTCTTCCCCATCCCTCTGGGAGTTGGAGAAGGGAAAATGGAGAGAGTGAGTGAGTGGCTGCATGGTTCTGAGTTATCAGCTGGGCTTAAACCACAACAGTTCTTTGTGGCATCCAACATGGATCAGAGGAAGAGGCTACTTCATGAACCCGGACCTCAACCAGGCTAAGGAATATGCGAAAAGATTTCACCCATCAACCAGGGGAGCACACTGTCAGCTGGTTGCTCCAATACTGGGACAATGGGGACTACAGTCATGAACTAAAAAGTAGGGAAGCCGAGCAGCTGGGATCATTTGCTAGGGAAGTGGGAATTGACAAAACAATTACAAAAGAGAAATGGCCCCTCAGACTTTGGAGGCTGCTCTTGGCAGCTGTGTCTTTTTAAACAACTCAAAACTAGGTAATTATTAGCCATACCTTGACCATATATATAAACTGATCTCAATTCCAACAAGTAGAAGAGGATTACTCACTGCAAGAAAACAGAAATGTCTTTTAAAATAGTTTTAGAAAGCAACTACTCTGTTATCCACAAGACTAGTCATTTTATTTCCTTATTGATAGCTCAGAACTAAAACTAGTATGGTGTTTGATAGTAGAATAGCTACAGAATGTCAGATGGAAGCTCCTCTTTAAACTCTTTGACAGTGGCCATCAGCAAACACATGGAGCAGAGAATGAGATAGCAGCAGAGTGGTACCTCCTTGATACCCCCCAGTCCCAGCAATCTGCAATTCTCAGACTTCCTGGACTTCACGTGATTCTGGTTCTAATAGCTCCAAGTAAGATTTTCTTTCCTCGTGGCTTTATTGAAGCCACGTAAACTTCTGGCATCTTCCAATCATAAGTTGCAGAGTTTAAAATCTAACTGCTTGGATAAATACCTAATTCTGTTTCTTTTAAATCTGATGCCTGTTAACTTCATTTGATCTTATGAAAGTCTGCCTGAGAAGAACATCATCAGTGGAATTTTTATGGAACCTACGTAAGAATAGGAGGAGATAAGTGCAAATCTGTGATGTTATGGGGGTTTTTGCAGATAAAGTTCAGCTTTCTCTGGTTATTTAACTGGCTCAGAGATCTGCCATTGCTGAGAATAGGTTAAGAATTGTATTTGCTACTGATATTTGTGACTCACGTGAAAAAAAAAAAAAAAAAAAAGACACAAAAAAAAAACCCACCAAAACAAAAGCTGTAAATGTCTCATCAGATTTCACCTGTTGTATAGTTCCTTATTAATTAGACTTCATTCTCTGCTAGATTCTGGATAAGTATTTAAAGACCAGAAGAGACAAAAATGCTCCCTCCTCCTTCAACAGCTTTTTTTCCTTAACCTTGTCTCCCCTCAAAAATGTCAGGAGGTCTAGCAATATTCTGCTATAAATATGTCAAGTCTTTCTAGTTCTTCTCATACAGCAGCTTTCAAACATGATCTTGCAGTACAGGTACGTTAGTGCTTGTTTTCCATATCCATTTAAAAAACTAAGAGGAAACATGAAATGTATCTATCTTTGGAGAAGATAATTTGGACTTGCATGTTGTACATAAGGCACAGGCAAAAACTAACACCAGTATGCAGTAGCCAAGCAGTTATTCAATAATTTCTTTAAAAAATTACTAATTCTTGGCTTAGAACTGAGTAAAAGTAGTAATGATTTACCTACAAAACTGCTTTAAGATCTGAAAAAACTAAATACTGAAAAGAAATAAAGTACTGGAAAAAAAGGCTCCAAAATACCAGCCTAAAGAACCTCAACAAAAATACAATTCAGTCCTCATTCCCATAAAAGCACAAGAGAGATGCCTTCAGCTCTCACATGCCCTTGACTGTTTCTAAAGAACACAAGTGTAAAATGAAATTATGATTGTATCACTTCAACAGAATACCACTTCTCAGCGGAAGCCTCAGTGATCACTTTCCAAAAGTGTTTTATAACTTGTCTAATGTATTTGCACAAATTCTGATGCGATGTCCATAACAAATGACAAATAAGCAGTGCTCACTTTGCAGCAAGCTCAGTCTACATAGTAATGTATGGTTCTTTGGAAGCAGTGCTGTCTAAACAATCCTCTCAAAATGAAGGCAATATAGCAGCAACTTTGGTTATTGCTGCATTTCCCCTCAAGCAATTGCCTCAAGGCACAAATAATAGGTAACTACAAAGACCTGACTTTAAAAGAATAAAAAGCAATAAGAAACAGCATATATAAATGTTGAGCACTACTAAAGAAATTAACATCCTCATTTTCCAATTTTAAAAGTTAAAAAATTCTTCCCACACCACTTTTGGTTTCTCCAGCCCCAGCTGCTTCAGCAGTTTTATCTTTCAGAAGTTGCAAACCCGTGTAGAAGGGATCCACCACCAAACCAGAAAAAGAGAAACTATGGTGATGTCAGCAACTACAGTAACGGTTTCTCTTCCCAGCCTTGAATTTCCAGTGGAAAAAAGACACCTAAGTGGCTCCATGAGCACTCAGCTTAATTACAGCACTCATCTTTCGGATTATATTAAGGATTATATTAAACAGCAAAACATCATCTCATTGTAATTCGCTCTTTTATCAAGAGATACTACAGAAAACATTTAGACTACACTTCAAAGTGCTTCTCAGATGAAAAATTACCCACTTTTGGTGCACACTTTAGATACTATGATAATGAATTTCATACAGTATCATTTACTGGTCAAAACAAGAGTTCATTATCAACATTCCTGCACAATTACCTTAGCTTACAAAATTCAAGATGGCTTACGCTTTCATACACTGACAACAGCCAGATAATAAAAACCATCTTCAACTCCCAAGTGACTGGTTTTTTTTTAGATTTCAACCATAAATAGACACTATTAAATGGAAAGAAAACAACTGAAGATATCATAAACTTAGAGAAACCAGCAGGTTAATGGAGGTAATAGCTATTGTTTTGACTACAAAATCTCCTAAACTACATGCGTTCAAACACAGAAACAGACATAAAATAAATAAATACTTCAGCTCAGTGTTGGTTTTCTTTTTCCAAAGAGAGTTTCACTTCACAAAACTGTCAGATGCGTGATTATTCATCCATTTCTTAGGGCTAGCTTGAGCTTTTCTATTAATTAGTTTCTTTACTTTTTGTAATTTGTCTATAACTTTCTCATCAAAAGAAGAGTTAGTTCCCTGAAATAATGACTTCAAACAGGTTTGTGACCAGTTGGTACACTCCACAGAAAGTACAGACCTGACTGTGCTGCCTGGGACTTCCATTTCTGCACAGTTCAGGCCCAGTTAAAAACAAACAAAACAAAAAAAAAAAAAATGAAAACATGCACTGATGCCTGTCACAGTTCAATCTGAGTCAACGCATGAAGATATAGAGATTGCATAGACATAATATATCTAAAGATGCATTGCACTCACATAAGGTACACAATTATTAAAAAAATACCTTAATTACTATGTGGAATATTTACAACACATTCATTTGATCTTACTTTAAGTGATGAATTAAAATGCAAGTTGCATCAAAATTTCAAGACGCAGATTGTATGCTATAAACTTTAACAGTCAAAGTACTTCTGAAGAAAACTCTGAAATACTGACAGTTTGATTTGATTTTAAAATAGTTTCACAAAAATATTACATCCAGACTGAACTACTTAGCTAACCACAACAAGCTAAAGACACAAAGCAATGGAGAATTTTAATATCACCTATGGGCCCCAGAATCAGAAATGCAGGACAGCATTTGGAACAATGGTAATCTTGAAACTATCTGAACCCCTATCACAAGTGAAGGCAGATGAAAACCATGAATCTAAAACCAGTTCAAATTGTGAATTTCTTCTAGATTGTAACAGAGTTGTTGTTCCAGCTATGTAAACTTTTTAAGTTCAGTAATCTACAATAAAAAGTTTATTTTATGCTAAGAAAATCTACTTTTCATGACCAAGACACAAGGGTTTCATTGCTTAAATCACAGACTAGAATCACTGCATTCTTTTGCTCTGACAGCTTGCCCTTCATCTCTCCTAATGTTTGTTCCCCATCAACTTCCACAAGCTTCCCTCCCACCATCCCCATTTACACATATAGATGACCCAAGCTGTCCCCTAGCAAATATATATGCATATATATTTAAACAGCACTATGAGAGAGGCCAACATAGGCTGCTTCAACAATACAGTCGCACTTGTTTCCTGTTTTCTCACTTCCATATGAAGTTTAATATGATGATGGTTTCCATTTTTGGAGAGCAATTTTCTGAACTATTATTCAGATCTGAATCATCTGTAAATAAAGATGCCTTTAGCTTGGCATCAGCTATTTGCTCTACAGCACTAGACTTTGTTCTTGTCCTAATGACTTCTCAGTCATAATTTTCCCCAGATTCCGATAATACTAAATTTAGATCACAACAGATATTTTTTATTATAATCTCTGGCATCTTTGCACCACATTCTTTGCCTTATATTAGCTACACTGAGTATCATTCCTTTATTCACATAGCTGCTATCCAAGAGGGATCTAAAATCTATGTCAGCTAATACACAGAAAAAAAAGATTGGCTCATATGTATTTATATATTCATATTGTTGAACAACTCTATTTCAGACTGTAAAATCAGGAAAAAACAAAAACAAACCAAAATTATTTACAAGGCTTTAAGCCAAAAGTCTAGAAATCTTAAGAACTTCCATAATAAAGGATCTTTAAAAATAACTGCAAGCAGTTACCAAGGAAACTCAGAATTCACCTGATAGTCATAGAATCATAGAATAGTTAGGGTTGGAAAGGACCTTAAGATCATCTAGCTCCAACCCCCCCACCAGGGGCAGAGACACCTCCCACTAAATCATGCCAACCAGACCTTGAACACCAGCAGCAATGGAGCATTCACAACTTCCCTGGGCAACCCATTCCAGTGCCTCATCACCCTTACAGTAAAGAATTTCTTCC